>PVKE010000491.1:0-141446 GCA_004027555.1 Craseonycteris thonglongyai | reverse complement strand
GGGGGGGGGGGGATACATTATTCTGGCTTCCACAGTGATAAATATACATTGTCAGTTACTTGGAAAGGCAATTATCTGATTTTACTTACCTGGACATGGTTTATAGAAAACTATGGAAGGACTATGGAGAAGGTGAGGAAGTATACTTGACCGAGAAGAGAAAGGTGTCATGTAAGTGACAGTGAAAAAGAAAACATCGAGCATTAACTCCTAATCATATTTTTGATAGATAATTATATAATGTACAGGGTGAACCAAAAGTAAGTGGACAGTAACAGAGTGGTGACATTCTTAACTTCTTAGAAACATTCTTTTTTGAAAAACAATTACTACATTTACAATCACTGTCCACCTACTTTTGGTTCACCCTGTATAATCATAGTTCTTAATATTAATTCTTGACAGCTATTAATAATAGAGTTAGAATAAATAACAGGGGCCAGATTGTCCTATGTTTTAAGACATTCTACTTATAAGTAACTAAAATACTCCAATAGCAGAACTTAAAAATTTGTCTTATTTTCAAATTAAGGCAAAGAGTTAATGAAAAGAAATGCATATTACTGGGACAAAACACAGATGTGGGAAAGAATTGGTGGTATGATTTGCAAAGGTGTTTCTGGTTAAACTGAAAATATTTTTAATAAAACTACAATGAATGCTGAGATATCAAAATATGTTTCCTTAGAGAGTCAACATATGTATGAATATAGTGAAAATAACAGTTTATTGGAGTATCACCAAAAATGATAATTTTGTTATACAAAATTTAGCTATCTTCTAAAATCTAAAAACAAAACCATTTATAAAATCCTTATTCCCACATCTGCAGTATGATAAAACCAACTGTCATACTCTATAAAGTAGTGAATATTTTTTTTCATCATAAAGAAAAACAATCCTTTTTTTCTCACAGAATAATAGTATCCCTATTAATAAAGTTTTTGAATTTCACTGCTAGTGCATGTAGCCCAGAATGGAAGAAAAGTGGGCAAATGAAAAACATTTATTTTTCACAAAGGTCTATAGATGACTTTTTAAATTTCAGTTGGCAGAGGAAAAAATATACTTTTAAAATATTTGTTTATTGTTATACTGTCATTTGTGTGATTAAATGTATTAGTAAATAAGTTTGCAGTTGTATTGCATTTTCCAACTCTGCAAAAACGGTATCATTAACTATCTGCCAATGCTCCTGTACTATATAGACAAAAATGAATAAATATTATTCTGTATTTTACTGATGAACATAGAGGTGAATACAATCCATTCACAGTGCTTAGGTGACTATACATAGTGCTTATTGAGTTATCATATTGCTAAGAAATGTACCTTTAATAAGCTTAAATATGCACATAAACATTGAAAGTTGTTTTGAACATAAATTTGATAGCATTTCTTACAAATTGCAGAACTCAATATGTGTTTAAAATAAAAAGTAAGTGTAATTCACCAGGTTTGAATATGTATTTAGTGCTCATATTTATAGTTCACAATAGGAAAAGTAGATTTCAACATTAAGAATGCTAATTTTATTTAATAAAAATTCTTCTTTCCAATTTCTTTGTTCAGATTGGAATTTCTAGGTAACGTTATTTTTGGATAACTACCATATCATCCTGACATCAAATGCTAGTTGTGGATGATAAGCATTTTTATAATGTCAGGATTTTAATGTTTTCATTGTGAGTTCTTAGTAACATGAATTCATTCTTCTGTGCTAATTCTGACATCTTTTCTTTTACAAAGGAATATGTGATTTAATTTTAAGCAGAACAAAGTCAATATTTATGTTCTTAAAATTACCATGTGTTTCATTTGTGCATCTTGTAAAGGGTATTAAATTTCAAAAACTCACTTTGTTCTAGGATTTTATCAATAAGACAATAATGACTAAGTCGCTCTCCTTTTTTTCTTTCTAAATGCATTTTTTGATGACTTCTCTAAAGTGCCATCTAAAAAATAATAAAACTAAAATCTTGTGGGAAATCTTATTCTCTGTTTTATAGCCATAAGATTTTCAACTATAGTAGACCCTTACTTACCATATCCTTGGAAATTCTTCAATTTCCAAATACCACCATAATGCCTTTTTTTAACCATGAAATGACCATATGAATCACAACATATGAAAGTTGCTTTGCAAATGGATGTAAAAGTTGCTAAACACTGAGCTAATTTGAATGTGGATGCAGGATAGTAAACTAGCCTTAGCTACTAGCTATGGACAGCCACACTATAACAGAGAATTAAAACTAACATCCCCAGCAAAATTACCAATTACTGTACAGTATGAAAACTTGAGGTCATTTGTCATCAAAAGTGACAAAAGTCAAATATGTGAATGCTTGAGAATAATTTATTAGGTGTGATTTCCCAAAGGTAAAACTTAATATATGAACACTACTTATAAAATCTAAAGAGAAGGCAAATGAAATGGAGGAGAATTAAATAGAAGCTTTTAGGAAAGAGTTGGGAAATTTAGGTCAGCAAGAGAAATGTGGTGGTACTATTGTGATATATACCCTGGGGTATATTAGAGATTCAGATACAAGTTCTAATTCTTCCACATCACTTCTTCTCCTGAGCCTCATTTATCCTTTTATTTAATGAAATGTTGCATTCAACCTACTTGAGCCACATTTCTGGCAGAACAGTTAATGGACAAAGAACCCATCAAGACACCAGCAGGCCTAGACCAAGGTTTGAGGCCTCCCGCATTTTAGAGGTGGGGAGAAGAGTGAGACCTTGATTGGCTCTAGCATTGCTGTTTGTTTTCTTTGATAAGCTCTCTGTTTATTATTCTGATTTCTTGTTGGCTCTTTTTCCTCTAGAATATCAGTTCCTCTGACTTTTGACTTTGTCTGCTCTCAAAACCACCACACATAGAAAATGTATTTTATAGCTATTGATTTATTGTCTGTGTTAATATCTTCTGTTCACCTATCCAGACCCATTCTTCGCCCTTCTTCATCCATCTCTGTGTCCTAGGAAGTTGCAAGGCATAGACTATATCTGTGAACATCTTTGTCTCCTAGCTTTCAGTAGTTTTCAGCTAAGCGGGGGCTTATTATGAGAATGGACAGGAGGAGAAGGAATAGCAGAAAGTAATAATTCACCCATCTGTCCCTCATAGCATGAATTCTCCTTGGAGACAATAATAACAGAGGGTAAAAATTGGTACGTAGAGCTAAACATTTTTTTTAGCTAGTTAGTGTTTTGTGGCTCTCCAAAGGGTCACAGATACAGAAACAGATAAACACTAAAATCTGTGCCATTAAGCTTTTATGGGGTAGAGATGATTCAATATAAAACTGTCTACAAATGATCCTAGGAGCAGATAATGATACTGATACGTTGTTCTATAGAGTCAGTATGACTTGGCTTAATCCTTCAGTTCAAGGTCAAAGCTCTTCTGAGATGATAGGATAGGTAAAAAGAAAAGGAAGACTACAGGAGATTGGAAGGCTTCTCTTAATCAACTTTAGCTATGTAGAAATAGAAAAATAAAAAAAAAGGGTATTAAGAGAAAAATAGAAAGACCTCTATTTTTCCCTCCTTTCTCCACCTCAATTCCTGCACCTAATCTTGTTTTAATGTATATTCTTTCTCCCAGATCAAGCCTTTACCTATAAATCAACTAGCATTACCTTTTCTGATCCCTTAGATTAAGAGGGAGTTTTAATCAATGTTAATTTATGCAGAGTGTGTTCAATTTACATAGCTCTTCCAATGGCATACTCATTTTATTTCCAAAATTACTTTTTGTAATACCATTTATAGATGAGGACACAAGACACAGTTCATTTACGTAACCCATCCAAAACCATAGCTAGTAAATAACAGTACTAATACTCAAACACTTTTTAAAAGTTGATTTTGTGCTTTTTCCATTTCAACAAGTTGCCTCAAGTTATTTGCTAAGTAAGTAGAAGGTGGCCATGCAAAAAATTCCAAAATCCAAATAATCCTCCAAATGAATCATTATGTTTTTAAATTAGTTCTTTACCTTAAATGTTAAGTTCTTAGGTGTTGCAAAAGACATAGTAAACAACATTTGTCTTTTTCAGGAAGTTTTAAAAGATGTTTTACCACTGAAATACAAATAAGTGTTTTATAGAACATTATGGGTATATAAGCAGATGTAGGTATAGAATATTATTGACTCTGGTATAATAGTGAAGACTAGACTTTAATAATTCATGAAAAATAATCCCAAGTAATCCAAGTGCTCAGAGGAAAAATAAATAAACAAACAAACAAATAAATAAATAAAACCTTAATGTGAAAAAGAAGTATTCAGCCTAAGAGATTTACATAAAAACCCAGCTTATCTTTTAAATGCTTCAGAAATGAGAACTCTATAGAACAAGTGGTTGGAGAGTATACCGCTAAAAGATTTGACAAATGTAATCTGTAGGAAATGAGATGATGACAGAGAACTCATCAGATGAGACAAGACTTCAGTTAAAAAGATATGTATTTGAGTTTCAGCAAAATATTTTAATAATATAAAGGATTAACAATCAGTAGGGTGTTAACAAATAACGAAGGGAAGGGAATACAAAAAAAAAGGAAGTTGGCTAATAAATGAGGACAAGCATGAAATTAATTATATCCCTTAGATGCCTATGACTTTGAAGTTGTTGTTTTTTTTTTTCATCTTTAACAAGAAAAATGGAATGGAATTTGTGCAATTTAGAAATAACAAAAATCTTGCCAAAGTACCAACTGATAAGAAGTATGATGAGGAATTTAGATATTCTGGACACACATAGTCAGCAGCCAAAAATGACAAGCTGGTCAGAGATGAAAAGCAATTAGACACAGGGCTTATTGGGTTCCTTGCAAATCTCATAGTTAAAAGCTAGTGGATAACTCTAAAAATAATTTGCTGAAAATACTTTTGCACCAAAGGTTAAGGAACCAAAGTAAAGGGAATGACCATCTGGGAGATATATTGTTAACACCTAGCAATACAGTGGCTTCACTATCACAGGAGAAAAGGTGTATATAGCAAGAAAAAAAAAATGGTTCCAAAAAAAATGAATAACAGCACGTTATCAAGATAAAACAAAGCTACTCTTCAGAATTATCTTTTTTTACAGAATTATCTAGAAAATGGCTGGTATTTGAACATTAATAACATTTTTGTGCAATTCTCCTGAACTTTTTGTAAGACAAAAATGAATTTGATTTATACAGAATGTGGTCAGTGGGAATCAAAGCTTTCTGAATCTCTGTAGTAAAGATAATAAGATGAAAATGTATCAGATATTTTTCACACAAGCCACTTAAATTTATCAGGGGCAAAAAAACACAATGCCTTGGACTCAAATTTTAACCAAGCTTTTAAAAATAAACTCAAAGATTTCTAGCATTCAAGGTATTTGATGTTTAGAAATATTAAATATTTTTGAGCCAGAAGGTATTATTTTTTTTTAATAAATGCATTCATTTTGCTTTCATTGATAGCATAGCAATTCTTGAATAAGTTTTTCAGTTAGATAAAATTATTTTCATTTGATGAAACTACATAAGGGGAAAAACAAATATGTGTTTTATTTAAACTTATGTTCGTTCTTTTTAGAGGCTGTGTAATCCACAGTATCTTTTACTTAGTTATTTTAAGTACAGACATTTAAGTTACCTGGAACATAATTATAATAGTTTTATATAGAGACTTGTTTATTAATATCAAGAATGTGTTAGAAGAAAAGACTTACATTGGAAAAAAATATACCCATGTTGGAGTACTCTTTCCTATAATGATATGCATGAATTTCTCTTTTTTACACCTCCCTTTACACACACGAGCACACACACACACACACACACACACCAGAGAACAAGTGGAAATAAAATCTCAAGGCTATGACAATGATTTCAATTTTAAAAAATCCAAAATAAAGTTTGTATTCACAAGATACCAAATCACTGGTTGATTGTATTAATTAACATAAACAACTGCTTGTTTAACTGTCAGTGAAGTAGTCTTACTAAACCAATGGTTTGATTCAGTCAAAATGTTTGATCTGGTAGCCTAGTGTAAAAACTGTCCCGGGGTTACCACCCACCCCGCTACTTGACAGGACACATTTCCCACAGACTGGTGAGTCATGGACCTACCTGACAAAGCAGACTAACCTCTCATCAGTCACAGGTATAATAACTTTGCTATGCTCAACAGTGATTCTCCTCCTATCACCTAAGGCTAAATACCAAGAGGCTACATCGAAAGAAACTGCCTAGAGACTAAATGTCCCATATTCTCTTGAAAATTCAAACAATTCAACAGGAACAGGTATGGCAGAAAGAGAAGTCTCAGGTGAATGGGTTCTAGAGAGTCCATCAGTTTGTAGAAGAGAAAGATGCCAAATGTGAAATAATTCATTAGTTGAACCACCACAATTAAATGACTGTGCTTTCAGACAAACTGTTATAAGCTACTGTATAACTTCAGAAAGTCATTCCATTATGCCTGACAGCTTTTAAAGGCCCTGAATCTTTAGTTAATCAAAGTATATTTATTTGTTTGTTACAAAATAAAACTTGTTGACATGTATCAATGAAATGTTTTTACTTTTAAATGTTTCTACTTAATTCAAACATTCATAGATCACATTCTGTAAATCACAAACTGCACTAAAATGAAAAGCTGGAGCTAAAACAGAGCATTTAAAGGAATGATGGACATATTTGACCATCTCCTGGGGGCAGAAAAACCATAAAGGTAAAATAAAAACTAAAACTAAATAAAAAGTAGAAAGCCAAGTAAAACACATAGGAAAATTTTTGTGGTAGGGCATAAAGGCTAATATAAAGAATACATAGAAAGTGAGCTAAGAATCTGATTGGTGAATCTGAAGAAGGAATAGAAATGCCCAGTAAACATAAAAAATATACACAGCAATCAAAGTAAAATATGAATTTGATACTATTTTTGTTCCACTGAGTATAAATAAAAAGTAACAGAGTGGATAAACGAGGACTCACACACACTGGAGTATAGATGGAAGCAAAAATTGGAACAAGCAAAGGAATGATTAGTCTTTTGCTTCAACCATAAAAAGAAAGCAATTTAGCAATGAGTTTCCAAATGTAAAGTGTGCATACACTTTGTCCTAGAAAATCTGTTCCTAAGTCTATTCCTTAAGGGAATGATTTTGGAACTGATCAAAAATGTGCGTGTGGGAGTTGCCGAGCACTTGCCTTGCAACCATGAGGTCCTGGGATGAATCCCTGCTGGCCTGTGCGAATCCATATGCTGAACTGCAGCACAGCTGGTAACTACCCGATGGTGGTAAAGGTTCTCACCTCCCATTCAGGAGGCCCCCAGTTTGGTTCCTGCCCCACATGGCTCCACATCCACCTGTGTGGAATGAAACTATGTCAATTATAAACTATTTACTAAATTCAAGGTGTTTGCCATATCTAAGTGTATCCATTTGAATGCACATACACATATATGTTTTATATCGATATATACACACGTATTATCATTCTACATGCTTCGCTGACATTAATTACCAAGTGTTTCATTAAGATGAGATATATAGATAGAGACGAAGAAACTAGGATCAGGGATATGGGCCAAATAAAAAGCCATATAAAGTAAAACTGTCTAGAATAATTCTATATTCTAAGTAGGAAAACTAGTACCAATTCACACTTTCTTCTCTAAAACCTTTGAGGCTAGAAGTATTTCAGAATTCTGAAATGTTGGAGTTTCAGGAAGGCAATTTAATGCCTACGATTTATGTAATGTGCTGATAGAACTATAACATCCCTCAACAGGTCTGTGACCTGTAATCAGGAATATTGTTATTTCTTCAGAGAATTGAATGAACGTTCATACTAAGTAGGCTAAACAGTCTTTAAACAGTCTTATATAATAAATTCATGTTTTACTGCCAAGTGATTGCACCAAACTTAGAAAAAAACCTTTGAATTCTGTTAAAGGAGGTGCTTCCATTTCCTTCCAGTTGTTTTCAGGTTTTCATTTGTGCTTCACTCTCTGGCTCTTGCTGATGTGCTGAGAGGGGCTCACCGTGGTAGAAAGAGATCACGCGAAGGCACAGCATTGACTGTTATCGGAATCTTCATTGCTCCTGGCCGTAAGCATCTTGTCCATAGGAAGGGCCGTACTTCCTTCACCTCATCAGTGTGTATCCCTTGTTAGACGAATAAAACGCATCCATCTCACCGGATGTAAAGAGGTGATAAATAGTTTCCTGCGTTAAAGCTTTTAGACGCCTTGGGTTTGTATGAAAGCTTAACTCTGCACCTCTGCTCTCTGTGCACTTGCTAATGGTAACGCTTATGATCAATTTCAAGTCCTGATGCCCTAGCTGCGATTAATTGTAATGTTGATACACTTAGGACTGTTGACGCTTTCATAATTTGATAATTATGTGAGGAAGGTGAGTATAGGGTACATTTTTTCCCCTGGACTTTGAGCAGAATATTTCCATTAGCAATAGCTCAAACATAAATGGTGCCTTAAGGTTGGAAAGAAGTTTTCAGTCAGTGACTCAGACAATATTCTGCTTCAAAAGGGATTGTGGACTAAGTGGTCTCAACACTTAGGATATAATAATGGCTAGACATCATGAGGATATAATAAATCAAAGAAAGAGTACAGAAACAGTCTTTACACTTCCTCCCCAAATCTTTTTTTTTATTTTAAAGATTTATCTTTATTGTTTTTGACAGAGAGAGACAGAAGGGGGAGCGCCCAGAGCAGTCTCCATAGTTGACAACATTAGTTTTCATATAGTTTCACTCCACAGGTGGGCACAGGGCTGCACAGGGCAGGAACTGGGCCGGGAGCCTCCCACATAGGCCCCGGCAAGAACTGAACTGGGGGCACACCCCAGCTCAGCATGTGGGTCCGCATGGGCCGGGGCCGGGATTCGATCCTCGGGCTCCAGGGCTGCAGAGTGAACGCTCAACCCTCTAAGCCATCCCAGCTTCCCCTCCCTAAATCTTTTAGCTATTTCAAACTTAGGTCCAGTAAGGAGTGAAGAGAATAGGCCTGTGGTATCTATCGGACTATAAGGAAGAAGCTTTACAATTGCACGTTAATAAAACCAAAGTCAATCTGGCCGGTCCATGGTGGACATAGTCACTCTAGTGTTTTCACAGTTACTCAGGGTTTTACAAAATCATGTTATTTCAACATTTTGTTACCTCTCTTTTCTTCTTCCCTTCACCAAGCATAACTTTTCACAGTACTCCTCGCTATTATGAAGTTATACAATTTAAACTAATTTCAAAATACTTCAAGGAGGCGTTCTAACTGTCCCTTTGGTTACGTCTGGCATGTCCGGAAAGATGCAGAAACTCTGGATGTCTAGGAGATGATTCTGACCAGGAGACACCAGGGGGTCACAGCCACGTTACAAGACCAAGCCAAGGGCAGTGAGGAACACCCTGGCTGGAGGGAGTCCCAGACATCCCCACTGACAAAGGCTAGGATGACAGGCTGCCTTCAGGAAAAGGAAATTTGTCATTACAGGAATGATGACACTAAAGACTGCTTCATATATAAATCAGAGACCAGTGCATGTCATTAGAACTTAAAAAACATTTTTTTAAATGCAAGTCTAACTGACTTATACCATTCTTAAAATAAAAGCATATTAGATATGCTTTCATATACAGTAACGTGCAGAAGCCTTAAGCTGACAACTGGGTGGATTAATTTTGCCACCACACAGGTCAAGACAGAACTTCCCTGGTAAGACCAGCAGGCTCTAGGTGGCCCCTTGCAGTTGATACCCCTGCCGATGGCAACCACCATCTCAACCATGTCACCGTAAATTAGGTTGGCTGCTTTGGAGCTTGGTAAATATGGAATTACTCAGCATGTACTCTTCCGTGCCCCTTCTCTTGCTCACCTGGGAGATTCATTATGTCTGGGAGATTCATCTATGATATGCAGGAAGTTCCAATTCATTCTTTTTCATGGTTCTATAGTTTTGTCACTGGATTTATACTATCTGTAATCTGCCTTCTGCAGAACATAGAAAAGTTAGTAGATTTTCTTTTATTTAAATTTCACTCTGATGTTAAAAAACAATGCATGATTAAATAGTCTATTTTAAGAGGAGAAAGTTTAGTAAAAAAAAACAACTCTTCCCTAAGAGCATTTGGTCCCCTAGTCAGACTCAGTCAACTAAAGAGCTGTCACTTCTGAGTAAATAAAATGGGCAGATACTTGAGGAAATCTGTAGCGTGGAGTGGTCATTCTGTGGTGAAGGTAGGTAGAGCCAGAAGGGAGAGGGTTTGGTCAGCTGGCCAAAATGGTGAACAAGGAACATTTACAAGCCCAGAAGGGTTTGCAGGGAGCAAAGTGATCAGTTTTTGGGACCCTTGGGTTTGAGGCCCATGACTTGTGATTGCATTGGTCAGTTTTCTGTCTCACTGCAAAGCCATCTCACTGGTGACAAAGATATCAGGTTGGCTTTCACTGAGAATGACAAGGAAACACTCACATTCCAGTCCGATCTGTCAGCAAGCTGATGTTTGCAAATCCCTGGCTTCCAGACAGGTTGTGGTCAGAAAAGCAGAAGAGCTGTGAACGGCATTTCAGAGCTCGCTCTAAGACAACATCAGAGGTTAGATGATGATAATAATAGCAGCGGTGGTAATAATAGGTGTTGCTTATAAGTTCGTTCTTCTCTAATGGGGAGATTAGGGGAGGTTCTTCCTGCATCGAAAGCTAGGGACCTTCTGAAAGAATTCTCTCCCCTTCTGCATTGCCTTCTCTCTTTCTGAGCTTGGTGTACTGAATCTTTATTTCCTAGAAAGCTAAGGTAATTACCAACTTGTGAGTCTACAGAAGAGGCACAATCGATATAGCTGGCTGCTTACCAATCTAGCTTTCAATTGACAAAAAAAAAAAAGAAAGAAAGAAAAGTCTTTGTAATAACTAAATATATTAAATGCGTAGAATATATTTCGAACAGTTAAATAATTTTACCTTCTCCATAATTAAGGCAAAACAAAACGATATCCTAGAGTGAGAACTCTGTCACTAAGATCTGTGTGACATCGGGGAAATGAATTCATAGAGTCTCAGTTTCCTCAACTGTGAAACTATAGTCTTAAATTAAGAGATCACTAAAGTGCATTTTTTTTAAAATATTTTTTTTTATTTATTTATTTTTGATGAGGGAGAGAGAGAGAGAGAGAGAGAGATACAGAGAGAGAACTGAACTGAGGGAGCTCCCAGTTCAGCACATGGTTCCACATGGGCCAGGGCCGGGATTCGATCCTGGGTCCCCGGCGCTGCAAAGTGAGCGCTCAACCCACTGAGCCATCCCGGCTTCCCCTAAAGTGCATTCTTAAATGCTAATATAATTTGTTTCTAATTCAGGTCATGTAGAGAATCTAAAAAACGCTTTCCATTGATGTTAGGCTTAACCTTACATTAGTGTTGACTCCAGGAACCAAACATTGGATTTTGAATGACTGACAATTATATTCTGCTAGCGTTTGGGCACTAACCTTGGAAATCATAAGGTACCCTATCGAAGCAGCTGGTAAACACCAGGAGGCAAAATAATAATTGCTTCTGGAAAAAGAGTGATGAGACCCTGACCGAAGAAGTCTTTTTGGTTGAGATAGAGAAAGCACTGAATGTCAGATAACATTAGATTCACTTGAGATCCAGAGGACATTTAGATCAAGCTAACGAATTTATCTTTATTTGCACTCTTGGTGACCTGTGTGCCAGGTACTCATTACTCTTGGGCAAGTGCCTTCTATTTATCTGGAAGGACTTCATTGAGACATGAGTCTCCATTACGTAGGTGTGACAATAAGTGATAGGAAGTGGGCAAGCCAAGCCCGTGTTTTAAAGGACTATGTTAGGCAAGGAAATGGTCGTAAGAATTTCGAGGACAGCAATGTAGGTTCAACACACGTTTAAACAATCGCCAATTAGAAGATGATCGCCAGGAAAAAATGGGTGGTCTTTCTCTATGAACCTCTATCTCAGGCACAATTATTTCTGAGGTCCATTCCTCCCTCTTGGTGCCCAGTATACAATAACACCAGCTGTCAAATGCTGGTGGAAGGAATAGAAATTCCATTTTTCTTTTCTTCCACAGAAAACACTAAGATCCTCCCATGCAATCTTCTGGGCTATTGTCATACGGTATGATTTATGTATTTTTCATATGTTTCTTTCTTTTTAAATCTGGAAGTATATTCTTTTGTGTTATTGGTCTATTTATTCTCTTGACATCCTGGGATGTGAGTTAATGGAACCATGATAAAAGGATAGAGAAGTAGAACAAACAAGCCTGATGGTATAGATTCAGGACTGCCTGACAGATTAGGGATGGCAAGGATAGGAACAAAAGATAAAAGCCCCTGATTTATGCACTCTGGGATGGTCCAAATAAACCAGGGCTTGAAGGTTTTGCTATATGCTGTGACTATGAAAAATAAATGCAGGAAAAACTGGGTTAAGATATAGGAATTAAGGAAAGAGCTTTGTCTTCCTTAATAAAATGAATTTTGGTACGTCAAATGTAAATGTTTAGTCTAACAGCATGGCACAATGTTTTGCACTAAATGAGCATTTAATAGGTATTTATTAAGTAAAGTCAGGGAAAGGAGTTGATGGATGTGAGGATGAGGGGATGCGGTGGGCGGACATGTATTCTTTTGTCGGCCTGAAAGAGCACTTGTCTCCTTCCTGGCCATGGTCCATCCTTGTCGCTAAGATGGTAAGCTGTCCCTGTCTTACCTCATTCATGATGCAGGGATGGAAACCCAAACTAAAATAAACCCAGTGCCTTCCCTCCACAGTGACTGGCCCCGAAAAGCACACATAACACAAGCAGCAACAATTGGAGGGCTTCCCCAAGATTTTTCAAATTGGAACTATGGCAAATCATGAGAAAGCTGGACTAAGGTAAGTGTGAAAGCTGCGGGTGGTTGCTATGCCATACTCAGGAGAAAATCATTTTGACGTGTTGAGGCAAGCAATGGAGCCAAGAGAGGGAGACAAGTCCTGACCACGGTTGTCCCTGGTTCTAGCCACCCCCAAGGCCCGGTTTTATCCCTTCCCCGTGGTGAGATTTGGTCACTTGACTCAACACTGTCTCCCTTCACCAAAGCTCAGAGTCCTATCTAAGAAAAGGACAATGACAGTGGAAGTATGGGTAGAACTGGACTGATTTGGGAGTCATCTAGACTCTAAGGAGTGTGAGGTCAAGGGTCATATGATCCAGCTTTATCACCGCAGTGCATACAATAGTGCATAGCACACAGCTGGCAGTCACTAACTGTATAGTCATTCAAAAATCTATTTATTAAGTGTCCAAGAAATAAGCCAAAGGCTGAGAATAAAATAGTGAGTAAGATACATACAGTCCTGGCCCTGAAGAAACTTCTGTTCAAGTGGAAAGTTCAGACAAGATACCTGGTAATGGTAATAAAAAAATGGTGCTTTTTTGAGAGGGAAATACATTCATTTGGGTTACTGGGTGACAGGTAGATCTATAGCCTAACTAATCTACGTTAAAAAAAAAATACAGTGATACCTTGGAATCTGAACACCCCAAAACTTGAACAACTTGGAATCTGAACGAAAAAATCAAGCAAATTTTGCCTTGGAATCTGAACGCTGCTTTGGAATCCAAATGCCAATATGTCATTTGCATGGGATACATCGACTGTACGGCCCGTAGGTTTATCCCAACACCCACTCGTCTTGGAACTCAAATATTTTGGAGATCGAACAGGGTTCTGGGATGGATTAAGTTTGGATTCCAAGGCATCACTGTAATAATAACTCAGTAATGGGCTGTTTCACAGAACGTGGGGAGAATTGCAACATGGCTTTAGAGAGGACAGGGATTGGGTAGTCATGGTCTACCCAACAAGTGCTCTCTAACTCTCCTCTCTGCTTCTATTTATATTCTTCCAAAGACTGACCTCTTTGCTTGCTGATCTACGTACGGTTATAAAGGTGGTCACGGTTTCCAGTACTGTACACACCTCTCTGAAGAAGAAAATTATATTGACCGGAATACCGCCAAGGTGAATCTATGACTAGTTTGGAAGTAATACTTTGACTTAGTAGGTTAACCCTCAGCCCACATTCAAGTGGCCATGTGTAAAACAAGGGGAAAAATGAGTGTAATCTTGGAAAGAGACCGAGTTAGAAAAGAGAAGGGTGGAAGGGACTGAATGTCCCCTTTCCCCTTCACCTTCTTTAGAGTAGAGACTATAAAAATTATAAGATACTTGGAGTGATCAAATATTAAACAGGAACCAGTGAGAAAGCTGGTGATATAGACAGAAGGAAGGCAAAGGTACAATGCGGTCAGAGTCAAGAGTAAGAAAAAGCCATGAAATAGAAAGGAGAGTAAGAAGAACCAGTGGTGGCAAGAGAAGTAACAGCTGTGACAGAAACACCAGAGGCCTGTTGATGAGGGAAAGGCAAATCATGAGATACTGTCACATCCAAATGCCTCAGTGGTTCTCCCTGAGGTCTAATTTTGGGAATAAAGGTCTGTTATCTCCAAGGCCTGGTGGTTTAGCTGCTAAATTTTTTTTCCTGTTTTTTCTTACTTTCTTACTCTTTCTTATTTTCTTCAGTATCCTTACAAATAACTCCCATCATTGAGGTGCCCTGAGCACATTTAGTGATATTAGGTTGTAGCTTAAAATCAATCATGAGAAGAGCATTTATACCATGAAAGTTGGTAAATAAACACAAAAAAAAGGACTTAATTTTTTTGGCGGAAAGAAAGGCAAGTTTATTCAAAATAGTAGCAATTTGAAAGGATGGGGAACTCTTGTCCAGAAACCATTTCAAAAAAAGGACTTCTTTTGTTTACCAGATAGCTGGTTGTTAAATGTTTACCATGGCACCATTGGCAAGAGGGTTTGGATAGATGTTGCTAATACTTGATAAAACAATTACTTAAGTTTGCATGACTGGCTTGTGGGACATTTTGTCATCGACTAGGTATTTTTATGATGCTGTGAACTCTGATACTCACAATTGGATTTCCTTATTCTTTCTTTATCATCAAAGAAAATTGTAAACCAGCAGCAATAAAGAATTAAGTTTCAACAAGAAATAAAAACGATGTCAATCAACTGTGTGGGTAGCACTTTACACTGTTAGAAAAGCAGTAAAGATATGAAACTCATAAATCTATTATATGAATATATCAGAGACAGAGACGAGTAAAAGCTATCGAGAGAAAGGACATAAATTGTGCTATGTGACTTTTCAAGAAAGAATTGTACTAAAATAAGGAAATGTACTGCACGAGTTCATAATTTGGTAATAATGTGAGATCAGTAGCAATCGTCTGGTATATTTTGGCTGGCAGTAAACAGTTTGTCACTAGTAGAAAGAAGTCTTTACTGAGATACCAGGTTTAGATCATAGATGAATGTCTTAGTGCACATCCGATGGGTATTATCACATATGCTCACATTCAAAGCTAGGCTCATGTGTGGGCATTGGGGGAAGGGTAGGGTCCCTTATAGGTATCTTATTATATAGTATCCTCGAAAAAAAGTCATTGAGCATTTCTGCTTTCCTAGAATGCAAGCTGACCACACCCCTGAGTTCCAGAAAGTGGCCACCTCTATCTAACTCCTACATCCCTTGTCCCCAATGTTTGTTCTAGAATTAAACTCTTGGGATGATTAATCCTAACATTTTCACTGGTGGGTAAGGTGTGTGTCTGTATTCAATAGAACTGGGATTAGAGTGAGGCAAATGGGGATCTTTTTTCTGCCATAAAATTTTTGTCGGTTATTTTTTATCTTTTTGGTGAATTGCCATTTGTGTCTTTTCCCTATTTTTCTAATACGTTCTTGGTCCCTCAGTTTTCAAAGAGGCTGTTTAGGCATCTCTTATCAGGTATTCATTCCTTTGCTACTACCTGATATAACAATTGCTCATATATATATATATATATTCTGTGACTTATGGGACAAATTTTCATTTACCTTATCTAGTTTTATATAACTTACATAACCTATGGCTTGTTTGAAGAAGAAATTTAGAGCACTTCACATATTTTACTAGTAGTTATACTGTTTGCAATGACAAACACACATTCTAATCACAATGTGGCCAATGACAACAACCAAACCTATAAAAAAAATTAGTGCAAGAACTCCTTCATGTGACTCCCTCATGTATTATGTTTTTCCTTAGTGAGCACAGACAAAAAAAATATTTTTAAGACAAAGGTATATCAATGTGGCAATTCTATGACTGACACTCATACTAAGAAAAAGGAGGAAACAGTCTTATAAGTAATGGCACTCAAGGTAATACATCAAATGAGTGGAAAGAATGAAGCAATGGAAATGAGTACCAAAATGGAGAAACCCTTACAGATAAAACAACTTTACACAGATCACATACCTAGTCAAAGACTGAGTTGTCAGCTTCTGGTTACTATTTGAAAAGTTTCATTTAATAGTCTCATTTGTTCTAAGAAAGAACAAATTAAGAATTTAATTATTAAACTTTGAAGATGGTACTAAACAAGGTGTTTTCAACAGAAGAAAGAATAGAAACATAATACATTTGGAACTAACAAAGTTAGAAATGTGTGAGTGGCAGTCATGACATATGATTAATCTTGGAAAAACACCTCCTAATGTTCACTAGGGGGGAACACTGGTATTATAAGTCAAAAGAAATACAAGGGGATAAAATTCCATAGGGCTTGGGAGTGATAAATAGACTTATTAGTAACTAATACAACCACATTACAGATATTTAATTTGAAGAAGCTTGGGAGGTAAATAAAAAATAATACTCAGTTCCTTTAAGGACTATTCATCATCCACATGAGAGCTCACAAGCTATTTATATCTGGTCAAATTTAGTCAGTCGGTATGTTTTTATGGGTAGTGCCATTTTTTTTTTTTAATCTGCATTTGAATTCATTTAGGCCAACTACTCATTCCCAAATATTTTATATTTGGCAAGTTTTAGCCATGTATGTATCTCCTTGTGTTTAAGTCTCTGTGTACTAACATATCCCTCCCCTTATTTAAAAAATTTGTTTTATTTATTTTTATTTTTTATTGGTTTTTGAAAGAGAGAGAGAGAAGACAGACAGAGACAGAGAGAAGGGGGAGGGCCCAGAGCAGTCTCCATAGTTGACAGCATTAGTTTTCCATATAGTTTCACTCCACAGGTGGGCACAGGGCTGTGCAGGGCAGGAATTGGGCTGGGAGCCTCCCGCATAGGCCCCGGCAAGAACTAAACTGGGGGCACTCCCCAGTTCAGCATATGGGTCCACATGGGCCGGGGCCGAGATTCAATCCCTGGTCTCCAGGGCTGCAAAGTGAGCACTTAACCCACTGAGCCATCCCAACTTCCCCCCCTCCCCTTATTTTAACGTCACTAATTTGTTGAAGAAACTGGAGGTGAATGTGTCCCATTCTAGATTTGGCTGATTGCTTTATTGTTGTATCACATAACATGACTTTATGTACCCACTGTATTTCCTGAAAATTATAAGATAGATCTGCAATAGGGGTTGGCAAACTTTTTCTGGAAAGGGCCAGAGGGTGAATATTTTAGGCTTGATGGACTACTTGCTCCCTGTCACAACGATTCTGCCATCGTAGCAAAATGCAGCAGTAGGCAATATGTAAATAAATTGAGCATAGCTGTATAAAACTTTATAAAAACTGGTGATGCAGGGGGAAGCCGGGATGGCTCAGTGGGTTAAGCGCTCACTTTGCAGAGCCGGGGACCGAGGATCGAATCCCGGCCCCGACCCATGTGGACCCATATGCTGAACTGGGGAGTTCCCCCAGTTCAGTTCTCTCTCTGTCTCTGTATCTCTGTATCTCTCTCTCTCTCTCTCTCTCTCTCTCTCTCAAAAACAATAAAATAAATAAATAAATAAATCTTAAAAACAAAACAAAACTGGTGATGCAGTTATCAGTTGGAGCAACAGCAAGAGTGTGTGTGAAGACCTGGAAACAAGTAAGATGTCACGTTCAAGGGATGGAAAGAACTTCAATATGGTGAAGGACAAAGTGAAGAAAAGATTGAATGAAGGCCACCTGTCTTCAGTGACATAACCAAAGGACTTCAGATCCCCCCTGAGGCTTATACCCAGCAAATTCCATCCTCCCCATTTCCTAACTGTAAATCATCAATGACACACTCATACTCATAGGTCAGACACCTAACAGCCATTTTATAGTTGTGATCATATATATGAGGGCTGTCCAGAAAGTATCCAGCCATGTAATATGAAAAATAGAGGCATTTATGGCTGGATTTTTTTCTGGACAGCCTTCATATAATTGTAGCCCAGACTCCCCCCAAATGGAAGACAACATTGCATTTATTCGTCAAGTACAAAGGGTGCCAAAAAAAAAATGCATACATATTTTAAGAAAGAAAAAAAGAGTATTAAAATTGTAATAATATACAGTGATAACAAAAGATGAATACAAGTCACGTTTGACTTCTGCAATTACAAGAGGTGCTCAGAGTGGTTACCATCAGCCTGCAGACACTTCTGATTAGGATGAACTACTGCTTGAGCAACACTGACCACAGTGTCCACTTGTATTGCTGCACATGACGTTTCAATTGACCACAAGTCTCAAACTTACATAAATGTGTGCAATTGTTAGGCATGTTGGAGGTCCTGTTGCATACTCATGTTTCTATGTCATTGTACTTCCACAAATTTCAAATACCACTTCAAAAGGATCTTGCATTCCTCAAATGACAACCATGCTTCCACCATTTTCTTTGGCAGTCCTGCCTGTTGCATGGTGCCACTAGCATTCATTTGATTACTGCCATGTTTTGAATGAATGTCATATTACATGTTGTTACCGTAATTCACTTCAACTTTGAAAAGTGATACATAGATAACATCTCTTAAACTGTGTATACATTTTTTGGCACCCCCAGTATTTACTAAGCACCTATGTGCCAAGTTCTGTGCTCGACACTCGGGGACATGATAATGAGCAAAAAGATAAGAGTTTTTGGCTCCTGGAGCTTATTGTCTAACAAAAATGAGGAAAAACATTAAGGAAATCATAGAAATGAAACTGAATTATCTAAACTGAGCTATGGTTCTTGGAGAGATTATAACAAAGAAACATGACCCGGTATGGAAATAAGAAAAGGCTTCCCTGAGAACTCTTCTGTTCAAATTTCAATCCACCTGTGATCTTTTTGGGGGGCCCATGCCTGGATGGGAGGGTCTCTCTCCTCAGCCCCAACTCACATCATCAGTAATAATTCTGGCTGAGTGTCCCAGGTCATTCCAGTAACAGGCTTTTGCTTTTCTCCCCAATTTTTATTGCTGTCAACGGCTCCCTTCTCCCAAAAGACTTGGTCTCTTCAGAACCCCAAATTCTACAGAGGCAGTGTCTGTCTCATTTCTATCTTTGCTCCTCTGAGGGGACCTCTAGCCTGTGTCTCTCTCCTGAGATTTAGATAACACTGTCCCTAGGGCATGGCAAGACCCAGAAACATCTTTGAACCCAGTCACTCAAGGCATTCAGTGATGCTTACAAGACCAGCCTGATGGCCATGATAATGTGTAAAAACAGAAAAGACTCCACCAGACAGACATAAGGATGTCAAAACAGTTGCAAACACAAGGGTGCTGTCCTTCTCTCACACCCTCCCTCCCTGCTATGACACTGGTGGTCTCTGAGCCACTCTTAACTTCTCTCTGTCAAAGCCACGCTCGTGCTGATTTTATCCGTTTTGCTCCAGAGGCCTATGTTAAAAGTGGGGATTAGTTCTTTCTTCCCAACGTTTCCCTATAGTATCGGATGAGGTCACTTGATAACACACTTTCCAATCTAGTGGCTTCCTATACACCTTTTCACATACTCAGCCAGCATTGGCTTTTGCCAGCTCCTCTTTCAGGGATGGCTTTCTATGCCTCCTCTACCTGGAGATGTTCAGCTCAGTGGATAAAGACATCACTTCCGTCACATGGTCCCAGGCTCCCTTTTTCCTGGAAACCCAGCAGAATGAGTTCACTCCTGCCTCTCTGCTCCTACAGCTCCCTGCGTAGGTCCAATTATAGCGTCTGCCACATTATGTCATTATATCGTATTATGTGTTTGCAGGTCTGTCTCCCTCACTAGACCTTGATGGCTTGAGGCCTGGCGTAATTGCGTTTGATTCCTCTTTATGTTGTCAGTGCCTGGCAGTGCCCGCCACAGCGTGGGTGCTGAGTCATGTTGAAATGATTTCATTAACCATAATTCTTTGTCTCACAGGCACTTCTAACCCAGATACCAAAAAGGTACAAATCTAAAGAGCGTTCACACATTCTGCTAATGCGAAGAGGGAAACTCAGGGCCCAGTGGTTAAGTGAGACGTCTCTGCTTTTCAGCTGTGGCGTGTGAAGTCTTGTCTCCCTGAGAGGCACCGAATTCCGTGGTCAGATATTCCACACGCAGGGGAAGCCCGGACGGCTCAGCAGGTCAAGCGCTCGCTTTGAAGCCCCGAGGACCGAGGATCGAATCCTGGCTCCGGCCCAGGCGGACCCACATGCTGAACTGGGGTGTGCTTCCCGAATGCGGTGAGGCCCCCAGTTCAGTTCAAATAAATAAATAAATAAATAAAAAGTTATTCCACAAGCTAACCCCGGAGACAACTGTGGAAGTTTCACTCTTTACCAGTTGTCCTCTTGCTTGGACCCTAAAATTTAGAATCACCATGAGAGGCTGGCTTATGGGATGTCTCTTCCTCTTCTAGGGAGCAAATGCCAATAATTTAAGTCTCACTGGATTACATCTTAATCAGACAACTCTGGTCTATGAATTTAACCTTTCTCTTACCAACAACCTGTTCAACTATGATCCTCAGATCAAGGAAATAGCATTCCCTCTAGAGAAAGAATAACATTAATGAAATAATAAAATAAAATAAAATAAAATAAATAAAAAAATAAAATAAAGGAAATTCCTATAGCCAGCCATGCTGATAACTCTCTAAAGTACTAACTTTGTAAGAAAGGTTTTCTGCGGCTGCTTTTTTATGTGGCACCCAGAGATGGGAAACGTTGTCACAGGCAGGAAACCAGTGTCTAGGAACAAATAAGAGACACTAAAGATAAAACTGGGTCTGTGCACAGCTCACACTTTGGTTCTCCATGGGCATGACAGCCTTTGCTTTTATGAAAAGTATTGTCAGGGGTGTCGGAAGGGCTCAGTGGGTTAAGTGCTTGCTTTGCAGCCCCAGGGTCTGAGGATTGAATCCTGACCCTGGTCCATGAGGACCCATATGCTGAACGGGGGTGCGGATCTTAGTACCAGGAAGGGGGGACAAATAACTTCCCTTGTGGGAGGCCCTGGCTTGTTCCTGCCCTGTGCGGCCTCACCCACCTGTGTGGAATGAAACCATGTTGGGAGACTGCTTTGGGCCCTCCCCTTCTCCCTGTCTCTCTGTGTCAAAAACAATAAAATAAATCTAAAAAAAATAATAATTTGTTTCAAGAAAAAGTACTGTGTGTGTTCTTTTCTGTGTAATGATTTCCAAAATGGTATGACATGTAAAATTTGCCATTAAAAAAAAGAAGAAAAAAAAAATTCTCACCACCACCACCAGCAATGTGGCAACTGTTTAATCACTCACTGTGTGAGGAACCACATTCTGCTCAACTCTGCTGCTTCCAGCCCTCACATTCTGCCTTATCAGGGATGGCACTCCAAACATGTGTCTGAATGTTCAGATGAGGCCTGATGAAAAACAGACCTTGAAAGGGTTGAATGGCCTTCTGCATTTCTGTGCCTCAGAAAGAAATACCTAGGCCATGTGACAGGGCTGAATTTTTTTTTTTTTTTAATGTCTCACCTTCAGATTGTGAATTCTGCTTTGCCTTTCTGCTTTGCTTATTTCTTACTTGGTCAATGTCAACTGCTTCATGAAATGTGTCTTTTCATTAATTACTCTCATCTCAAAGTGTTGCCTGTGGCTCATTGTCAGGGCAAGAATTCATATAATTAATAGTAAAATAGAATCTGTCACTAAAGGGAACTACCTTGCTTATTTCAATGTGGGATTAACCTCATTTAACCAATAATCACCTCAATTGATTTTCCAGATAAATGTTTTGTGGTTTATATTTTCTTTGAAGTTGTACACAGCTTGGGTTTTCTACAAAGAGCAGAAATTCACAAGCAGAAAAACACTAAATCAGAAAAGAGCTGAGAAGTCTGGTTTAGGATGCACTCGGAGAGAATTCTAAAGCTAGAGAAGCCAAATCCACAACACAACACAACACAACACAACAACAACATGGCAAAAATAACTGTTCACATTCTGCTCCTTGGAGGAATTGCCAAAAAACATCTCCCAAAAATGCATTACAAACATGGGTAGTTTTGCATAGATCCCTCATCGTTTGCCTGGGTTTTTATTAAAGCAATGGAGACAACTACAAATAATACAAAAAAGACGAGGCAAATGAAGATAAATGAAGTTGTAACAAACAGAATCAAGATAAATAAATAGTGATAACGTTTCCAAAGGAAACCTTTGGAAAACAATGGTAGATTTTAAAATTTGATATTTAACAAAGTGAATAGAATCAAACTTTTCTATGCTTTGGAGAATCATAACTTATTTCTTTGGGGAAGAAATTGAGGTATGAGGATGTACGTGTACTTCTGTACTCTTTTCTATGTAATCCTTTGAGAGTGAATTTATATTCCTTTCCTAAGAATGGGGAATGTAGGTCACTCTTCTCTTTTCAGTTCAGATACAGGAAACACTAGATAATATGATGTTTAGTCATTAAGACCGACTACATGGTATAGCAAGATCATAGGCCTAGAAATGAAGAACTCTAGGTTGTTATCCCAGATGCACCATTAATTAGTTTTGTGACCTTGGAAAAAATCAATGAATTTGACAAATATTTCTTAAGTACCTCAGTACTATGCAAACTACTGGAGACATATTGGCAATAGGAAAGATTTCTTTTTTAAGATTTATTTTTGTTGATTTATGACAGAGAGAAACAGAGACAGAGAGATACAGAGAGAAGGGGGAGGGCCCAGAGCAGTCTCCATAGTCAACATTAAAACTAATATAACATATAGTTTCACTCCACAGGCGGACGCAGGGCTGCGCAGGGCAGGAACTGGGCCGGGAACCTCCCTCATAGGCCCCGGCAAGAACTGAACTGGGAGCACACCCCAGTTCAGCATGTGTGTCCGCACGGGCCAGGGCCGGGATTCGATCCTCGGTCCCCGGGGCTTCAAAGTGAGCGCTTAACCCGCTGAGCCATCCCAGCTTTCCCATGGAAAGATTTCTTGATTTCCAATATTTTTCCTTCAATAAAGAGAGACTGACAGTAAATTAAGAAAAGAAAATAACCATAATAAAGAACTAGAGGCACCACCATAAGAAATATATGTCATGGGAATGAGAGCAAGGAGGAGGCATTTCCAGAACTTTAAGCCTCTTGCCCTTGATGGCTTTGAGGGGACTTGACAAGCTGGTGGTTTTTCCATTAAAGGAGTTGGGAGTTTGTCATGTACCCAGAGATTCTGGAATTTTGATATGCAAGAGAATTATTTGGGGTTCTTGTTAAAACACACATGTCTGCTCTTGGTGATGGCATCAGAATCTCCAGTATTAGGACCAAAATAGTCATGTTTTTGACAAGCCTGTTGGGTGTTTCTACCACACATTAGAGTGTGAGAGCCACTGGACAAGTCAGTGGGGAGCTGTGAAGGTAGTCAGGTATGGGCACACACCAGATGTCTTTCTTAAAAAGATCACTCTTTGGGAAAACCGGGATAGCTCAGCGGATTAAGCACTCGCTTTGAAGCCCTGAGGACCGAGGATTGAATCCCGGCTCCGGCCCATGCGAACCCACATCCTGAACTGGGGTGTGCTTCCCGAATGCTGTAAGGCCCCCATTTCAGTTCAAAAAATAAAAAACATAAAAGTAAAAATAATAATTAAAAAAAAAAGATTGCTTTACCAAGAGTGCAGAGAATGAACTTAAAGGGTGTGAACCAGAGACAGGGAGATCGATTCAAAGGCTATTTTTCATGTGATTATTTTTCCAGCACTCCATGTAGGGCCTATGTCTGAGAAATACTCTAGTATATCTACTTCTGGAGATAAGAATGTCTATAACTATGATATGCACAGTAGCAAAAAGTGGAAACAGCCTAAGTATCCACTAACAAGAGATTGGAGAAACTGAAGTATTTTCTTCCTACAACAAAATATTCTACAGCAGTGAAAATGAGTCAAATCTATATGCAACTGAATAGGTAAATCTTACAGAGCTTAGAATACAAAAGCAAGTAATTGAAGTCTAAATTCTATATGATACTACCCAAATAGTTTTAAAATTAGCAAAATTAACCAGTTTGTACACACACACACACACACACACACACACCGTTTTTCAACAAAGCAAGAAAAACAGAATTCAGGGTAGCATTACATTTGTATGGGGCAAGGTGATGAGAGAAGCTAATGTTTTGCTTCTTTAGCTGAACGTGGATTGATGGCTATTGGTGTTTTGATTATACACCCTAACTTATATTTGGATTATACATCCTAACCGTTCTACAAAGGTGGCCCCCCAATGCACTGTGCTTCCTAATGTTCCTGCTCTTGGGTAGTGCTCTCCCACATTGAACCTGGGAGTATATTGAGGATGCAGTAGAAGTGACACTGTATGACTTCCAAACCCAAATCATAAGAGGTCGTGTATCTGCCTCCTTGGCCTCTTAGAATACACACCTGGGGAAGCAAGCCGCCATGTAGAAAGTCCAACCACCTCAAGACCAGCATTCTGTGAGGAAACCCATGCCAGCCCCACGGAGAGGCTGCAAGGAGAGAGAGGTATCTTCCCAGCCATCGCAGTTGATCCACCAGACACATGAGTGGAGAAGCCATCACAGGCGTCCAGCACAGTTGAGCCCCTGCCATCCGATTGCAGCTACATGGGAAACCCCATGTGGGAGCCCCCTGATGAGCTGAATCCATGGGCAGAACTGTGAGAGATGGTAAGAAAGTACTGTCATGAGTCACAAAGCTTGGAGTGGTTTATTATGTAATAGACAATCAGGACATTATAAATATATTACATATATTCTTTTGTATGCATCAAATCAGATAGTACCATTGTTTTTTTTAAAAATGAGATTACTAAAATAATTTGTCAAAATCAGACTGCCCTGGCTTCAAATCCTGGCTCTGCTGTTCCTAGGCTTGGTGGTCCTGGGTCAGTCACTTAACTTCTCAGTTTTTCCATCTAAGAAGTGGGGAAGACAATAGCTCCTAGTGCAAGTGGAGGTTAGGAGGCATAAGAAACATGGAGCCCGTGTGTGTTCATCCAGACAGAGGATAAGGACATAGTAAATGGCAGGGACCAGGCCAGACCACACAAACCTGCTTCCTCCGGATCTAAAGAGGAAAGAAAGGCACTGTTGTAAATGAAGAGCGTGGATTATAGCTCGAGAACTGTGAATATCCGTGGTGAACAGGATTTCAGCTGGAACAAGTGACTATAAAGTCTTTTCCCGCTCTGTGATTTTTATGAAGACGCATTGATTTCCTGTGGCTTGTTTCGGGTATAAAACATTTGTGTTCAGATTTCCCAGGGATAGATTTCGGAGATTATTTCTCTATTTCTAGCATAATCTGTCTTTGGCTTCCCTCTTGTGCGGTGCTCCCCTCTCATCTCAGATCAGGTGACAGTAAATAATGAAGGTGTAACTCAGTCAATGCACTTGATGGTTGGTTAATGCTCCTTCTAGGAGGATGGGGGGCAGGGAGGGGTTAACAGGAGGCTGAATCTGTATTCTTCCTGCAGGGTAGGCGAAGTCTGGGAAAAGAAGCTGGGTAGGGAACTTGAAGAAGCAATCTTGTTTCCAAGATGATTATGCTCTGGGATGGCGTGAAGTATGGCCATTGTGTGTCCCATAAATATCTTCAGCGTATAGTGAAAAGCAGTTTCCGTCCTTTCCATTTAGCTGGGATCACAAGTGACACAACTCAAGAGGCTGCACACCACCAGCTGGGAGGTGAGCGTTGCTGTGTTGAAGAGCTTGTTGCCTGTGGAGCTTATGAACAGCAAAACATCAACATGCAGCTGGGCTGGGGGCCATCTGCCGGCTGCAGCCCGCACAAGGGGCAGGCTCTCTATCTATAGGCCCTGGAGCTCACAGGATCAAGGGGTGACTTCCGCCTGTTCTCTGAACCCACGGGAGCAGAGCCAAAGGGATGGGGTGATAATCCAGCAGGAGGTATTTGGGTTAGATGAGCTCCAGAGGTCTCTTTAAAGCCTCATTCAATGAACACTATGTCTTTCTGATCTCTGAGAAGAGGGAGCATTCCAAAAACCACTTTGTGTACTTCTGAAAGAAGTTGCCCCCATGAACTATTTGTTGAAACTTCATAAATGTCTGAATTTAAAAATAAAAGTTTTTTGAGTGTAGTTCAGTGTTCAAATTTGCTAGAGACCTACTACAGATATTTGGGGTCTACTTTGTTACACCTTTCTCTGTACCTACAAGTATTCCTCCCTTCTTCCACTGAATTTTCAAAAGAAAATAAGAAGTCATTTTCCTTACAAGCACTCTCTCTACCCCCCAGCAATCCTAACTGTCAATTGACAAGGTAAGACCAGTGTGGGGAAACTCAAGGTAGGATTATGGATAGTTACCTACCAAATTCTCATATAGTTTAGCTATACACAGTATACAGAGGGTTTTTATTATTCTTGCTTTCTTAGGTAGCAATTATGTAGATTCACATCTTTACCTCATTGAGCTTTCCAAATAAATTCCAGTGAATTGCATTTTTTTTCACAATCAAACTTACAGAAAAATTGTAAATACTGTTCAAAGGATTTTTTTTTTTTTTTTTTTTTTTGTCTGAGCCATTGGAGCTTAAGCTACTGACCTGATGTGTCAGAATCCCCAAATATATTAGTGCAAAGGCATATCCCTATATAACAACAAGACAAGCACCCAAATCAGGATATTAAAATTGATATTTTATTACCATCCAATACTAATATCTTGTTCAAGTTTTGCCAACGGTCTCACTGATGCTCATTATAGATAGAGAATCTGGTTTGGAATTGAGTGTTACACTTAGTTGTTAATTATCTTTAGTTGCCTTCAGTTTAGAATAGTACCTCCGTCTTCCCTTGACTTTCATGATCATGACACTTATGAAGATTTCAGGCCAGCTTTGTTTGTTTAAAGATTTATTTTTATTGTTTTTGACAGAGAGGGAAATACAGAGACAGAGAGAAGAGGGAGGGCCCAGAACAGTGTCCATAGCTGCACATCATTGGTTTTTCCACATAGTTTCATTCCACAGGTGGGCACAGGGCTGCACAGGGCAGGAACTGGGCCAGGGTCTCACCCCGGTGAGAACTGAACTGGGGGCACTCCCCAGTTCAGCATATGGGTCCACAAGGGGCAGGACTGGGATTCAATCCTGGGTCCCCAGGGCTGCAAAGTGAGCTCTTAACCCACTGAGCCATCCCAGCTTCCCCCAGCTTTGGTTTTTAATAGAAGGCCTTTCAGGTTTGTTTCCTCATGATTAGACTCATGATATGCATCTTTGGTAGGAATACCACAGAAGAGATGCTGTGTTCTCATTGCATCTTTTCAGATGGAACATGATTTTGTTTTATCTCATTACTGATGGTATTAACTTCGGTCACTGGTTTAACAGTGTCTGCCAGTCTTGTCTGTAAAGCTACATTTCCATCTTTCCATAAATATTTTGTGGCAAGATCTTTAACACTGTGTATATATCCTGTTCCTCATCACTTTTTTTTTTTTATCAGTATAGAGTCATGGATTTTATATATCATTGTATCTACTTTGGTGATTATAAATTACTACACTTATTTTTATACAACAAAATCAATGTTCCTCTATTTATAAGTTACTGTATTTATATTGAGAAGCAAATCGTCCCAGATTTAGCAGGTAGGGTCCTCTTAAACTGGTTCCTGTGTCCTTTTGATGTGCTACCACCATTCTTTTAGCATTTCCTTACTTTCTGACACAGTAATATATTCCAGGCATATCTTGTCCCTTTGCTCCTCTAGCACCAAAGCCAGCCATTTCTCTAAGAAGCCTAATTCCTTCTAATGGGGGATGGTATTTAGACACCAAGATTGCATTGCTAGGTGTGCTCATTGATATTGGGGTGTTACCACTCCTTCTCAGCCCTTTTAAGCCCTAAGTATGTTAAGAAATGATTGGTTTGTCAGAATGTGGGAAATAGCTTTTCTTAGCTGGAGGCTTTTCTTTTAAACTTTATGGTGATTTGGGCTATGCAAACATAATTGGTAATACTGAAGCCCAATTTATTAATTTTTTATCTGTTTTGTTTTGGCTTCTGTGAGTTATATATGACTCAGGCATTTCACACTTCAGAGTTACAAACATTTCTCCCCATTTTTTTCTTCTGCCACTTTTACAGAAAAAGGTTTTTTAAAAACCTTGATGTTCACCTCCTGGCATGTTCGTGAGAAATGTGTTTCATTTGGAGAGAAAGCTCCATGCCACAGACCGATACCACTGAAAACCATGGTCAGGCCCAAGTTTTTAGATCTGTAGGTATTTCGTGACCTCCTTATCCAAAAGATTGTTTCTCTGTCCTGGTTGACCATTATCATTATGTTGGCAGCTTTGCTGGACAAGGATTTTTTTTTTAAAGATCTACATGTGATTCTAATGTGCTGCCCAGACTGAGAGCCACTGTTCTAATTATATATCCTCACAGCTGCCTAAAATTCTACTACTAGGAACTTCTTCCTTTGGATTAAGCAATTCCTTTTTGGTTATCTTCTTTGAAAACATAAATTTCCCCAAAGATTTAGCATTCAGGTTTCTAATAATTTAGCACTAATGAGTTTAGCAGAATTTTCAATCAAAATACAAGCATTAAGACTGTACACGTGAAGAAACTATCCACTCAGCACACCCACGCCCCTGTGCTGGTTCTGTGCCATAGGGCGTCAGTTATCTAGACAAAGGGGACCCAGTGTGAGAGCAGGAAGAAGCTTTGCCATCAGAAGGATCCTTAAAGATCAATCTGGACTTTTTGAGAACAAGAGTAACTGGGGAGGCATGTAATATTAAAAATATGGCTTATTATCTACATGATTAAGAGCAAGTTACTTAATTTTTCAGGACCTTAGTTTCCTTGTTCTTGGAAATGAGGCTAATATTAATACACATGTTGTATGATTGTTGTGAGAATAAAGTCAGATCTTAAAGTTCTTTACATGTATCTGACAGCAAAAACTCAGTAAATTGTTGCTTTCAAGATTTATTTTATTGTTGTTGTTTTTTTTAAGATTTATTTATTGTTTTTGACAGAGACAGACAGAGACAGAGAGAGAGACAGAAAGAGACAGACAGAGACAGAGACAGAGAGAGACAGAGAGTCGGGGTAGGGCCCAGAGTAGTCTCCATAATTGTACGTCATCAGCTTTTGACACAGGTTCTTTCCACACAGATGGGTGGGGGCCGAGCAGGGCAGGAACTGGGCTGGGGGCCTCCTGCATGGGAGGCACACACACACACACACACACACACACACACACACACACCCCTACCGAGCCAGGGGCCAAACCAGGGGGGCGAGAACTGAACTGGAGGCCTCCCCCATGGGAAGCACACCTCAGTTCAGCATATGGGTCCATGGGCCAGAGCGGGGATTTGATCACTGGTCCCCAGGGCTGCAAAGCGAGTGCTTAACCTGCTGAGCCATCCCAGCTTCCCCTAAATTGTTGCTTTAAATAAGGAAGAGCTACTCTTACTTTTTCTAACCAATACCACTTCTAACAGATAACTATTTCTGCATGAGCCAAATTGTTAGTTGCCTTAAATCTGCTTCTTGAGTGGACTGTATATAATAATATTATTAAATAATATTAGTGATATTTAATAATATCACTATTTAACACTGACCTTAGCAAGAGAATCTTCATTGAGACAAGTTTTTTTTTTAGTAATGAGCATGCATTTCTTGATCTCTAAGGAAAAGCCAGTAAAAGGAAAACTACACTTCAAAGAAATTACTTTTTAAATAATTAAATTACTCAGTCTAATTGACAGAATTGTATTGAGGTAATGAATAAATTCAAAGTGGTAAATATGCTATAACTGTTTATTGCACTACAACACCAGTGCTGTAACAATCACAGTATTACATGTATCATGTAGTCTGAAAAAAAAAAATGACGTGAGGACATGGGTGGTCATGGATGATACTGAATAGAGAAATGTATTATGGTATTTTTTATAGAATTTAAATTAGTATGTATATACGTACTCCTTATTTTACCTGATGCATGTAAAGAGTCAACCAACCTTGTGACAGTTTGAAATAATAGACAAAGCATCTCAGAAATCAGCTCAGAATTATGTAGCCTGAGGCATGCACAATTTCCTGTACTGCCAAGGAAAATGAATATTAAGTACATCTTTAATAAGCAGAAACAAAAACTGATAGCTCTTACAAAAAGGGATTCTCTTAAGCATATAGATGCATATACATATATATATGAAAAATCTACCAACACAGTTCTTTTATTTAAAAGAAATTGATGGTTTAAGTAAACTGTATTTATATAGCCATCAATTCTTTTTATAAAGATCTTCAACAGGGAAATTTTTGCTCTTGTTTATCAGTTCCAAGATATAATCTATCAAGGGAGCTGGTATTGATGCTTAAACCAGGACACTGTTTGGATGGGGTGGGGGTGGGGTGGTGGGGAGAATATCAAATCTGTGTGCTTTCAGCTAGTAAATTTCTATGATGCATCCATGAGTTAGCTGTGTGTTAGAGACTAAGGTAACTCAGAGTTTGTATAACTGAACATGGGATACACGAAATATTACAGAGAAAAATATAAACTGCTTTACTAAACTGAAAGAAGGTAGTATGTATATGGATCGAAGCAGTCAGCGAAGGCTTTTCGAGATGGCACCTGACTTGGGTCTTAAAAGTAAATAGATAAAGGTGGAGGAAAGAGAAGGAGGCATTCTATTAACATCTAGAAAGAACAACGTGTAGATGTAAGCATAGAGGTAGAAACAGGATGGAATGTGTAAGTTACTACATTGTAACAGATCACCTCCCAACTTAAAACAGAAGCTATTTGCTATTGCTTACGATCCTAAGGAAGGCTGGGTGATTCTGCCGATCTGGGCGAGGCTCAGTAGATCTCAGCTGGGCTTGCTTTTGCTTGCACTGCGGTCAACTAGAAGGCCAGCATGGGGACAGGCTGGTCTGGAATAACTCACATACATATGAGGCTCGCTGGCTGGGTATTGGCTGGCTGGTGGCTGAAGCATCTCAGTTGGTCTGCACATCATCTCTCCTGCTCCATCCAGCCAGCTTCTCCCTGCTTATTCTCTTCCCATGACAGGGGTCCAAGAGAGCAGGGGCAGAAGAAGCCAGTGCCGCTGAGGCCTACACTTGAGCCTGGCACACTACCCTTTTGTCACATGCTATGGGTCAATGCACATCACAACACCCAATTAAAGCGGTAGGAAATGCGACTCCACCTCTTCTTGGGAGGAGCTGCAAATTCACGTGGCAAAGGGCGTGGACCTCAAGGAGTGACCATTTCTACACATTGTGTTCTACGCGGGCCAACGTCACTGAAGTACAGAAGTTGTGAAAAGAAGGAAATGGTGATAATGTCCTTTCTTTAGAAAGAGTAGCTTGGCAAGAGCTCACACTCACATGTGAGACGTCATAGAACATCGTGAAGGACATGGGGCGGCCTCAGTAACCCTGGTAAGAAGTATAAGGGTCATGTCTTACATCCATCTGGGCCGCTGTAATAAAAGACCACAGACCGGGTAGCTTATAAACAATAGAAAGCTATCTCTCATCATTCTAGAGGTGGGAAGCTCCCGGTTAAGACTCCAGAGTGGTCACATTCTAGTAAAGCCCTCTTTCTGTGTGGTAGCTGGCTCCCTGCTTCCTGTACCCTCTGATGGTAGAAGCAGCTGGGGAGCTCAAGGAGTCTACTCAATAAGAGAATGAACCCCATTAATGGGGGCTCCACCCTCGTGACTTCCTACTCCTGTCGGCTTTGGAGGTTGGGATTTCAACATACGAGTTTTGGGTATACACCAACATTTAGACCACAGTAGCTCAGGTCAAGGATAGAGGCAGTATTGTAAGGAGTTCTGTTTTGCTACAAAATAACCACCAAATGGATGGTTGCATCCCTTTGGACATATCTTGGAGCGTTTTTGAATTGGTCACGTCTCACAGATCTGTGTTTCTGAAGCCTGTCTTTTTCTGCCCGTATCTTTGGGCTGCAGCCTGTCCTTGGACTCCGGCAGGTCAAGAGTACACAGCGATGTGCTGACTCCCCAGAACAGTACAGATCCAGCAAATCTGCTGGTGTGCGCACTTCAGGTGCACATTCATCAGCATTCAGCTGCTGGACAGCCGAAAGATTTTTATTTTTTTTAATTTTTTTTATAGTGTTTGCACTCTCTTGAACTGAAAGAGTTTCCCAGAAGATTCAAACCAAAATCCAGTCTGGGTTTCTCAGATCCTGTTTGCAGTGTCAAGGATGCTTGCTTTGAAACTGGACCCGTTAAGCACCTGGCTTCATTCTCTCGTCGATAGGATCATACCAATATGAGCTCACCAATGATGATCAGCCAAACCTCACCATGTATTAATCTTACCTCTACTTAGAGCAATAAATGATGGTGTTATTGCTTCTAGCAACTCTAGACATTACGTCAGGTCAAAAAGAAAAAGTGTTTACAAAGATCATAAGACTTACATGACAGCTAACTTCCATAGAACTGTGCAAAATGAAACAAATACTAAACTGGCTTTTAAAAGTGCTGTATTTCTTTAGGAAATCTTGGGAGGAAAAATAATTGAGTTAGGTCTGGAAGAAAATCTTAAGAGGTCAATCTGAGAATGCTTGTCTTAGGAGAGAAAAATCATTTAATACCAAGTAAAGATTTCAGATTCTTGTCATACTTCCCAAATTGATTTAAAAATCTATTGCTCTAATAACTTAAAGTTCAATTGTTATTACCTTCCCAGATACTCTTTTTAAATGGCCACACTGTTTTGTCCTAATGATCTTGCTTTTCCACCGACTTGTAAATCTTCTATGTGAAGATTTAATTGCTTCCTATGAAGGGAGGAGGAGAGGATGAAAATGCCTGGTGTGGAGTTCCAGAAAAACAAAGCATTTATCTCTATTTCTGTCTGTTAAGTTGTTTTAAGGTTAATAATTGGGAATTGCTCATTTTAAAGCCACATTGCATTAAAAACAAGACACATGCTTCCTGCTGATAGGATTTTCAGCCTGCCTAAAATTTATAATTTTATGAGAGAAAAATCTTAATAGCTCAGTGATCAAATTATAAAATAGATTTTAGAAAACCTATTTATAATTTTTCTAATTGTTCCTTGTACATTTCGCTTTCCCCTCTCGTACAGTTTTGTTATCGGGATTTGGAGTTTTAAATTGCAGCTTTCATTCATTTTACAACAGTATGATGAACATTTTATCTTCCCTGGGAATTATTATTTCCAGAGGTAATAAGAACAGTCATCTGTTATACGGTCTGCATTTCTTGCTTCTTTCTGTGCTTTTGATGTCAGCGTAGCAAAATTAATTAAATTAATTACCTAAATTCTAGAGAATATTATTAGATATCAATTAAGCATTCAGAAATGGGTATTTTATGTACCAGTTTATAGTCTAATTTTAAAAGAAAATAAACCCATCTAGAGTCATATATTTTAATGCTTAGTCTTCATAATACACCCTAATACCTATCAATGTTATTTTTGCAGGAATCTAGTAAAAAGTTACTTATATGTGTTTTGAATAAAACATTGGCTGACCTTAGGCATTGTTTTTCTATTCGTTTCTTTATCTACATTTCCAAATAGGTGTAGGTACTGTTATATCCCTGCCTCCCACCTCCTAAAAAAATTTTTTTTAAGAAAATTACATACCCCTAACAGATTAGTTGCCAGTATTAAATTTCTGACTGGGTGGCCATTTATTTCATGTCTTTATTTTTTTTAAAAATTTGAGGGGGGAAATAATTTTGAACGAAGCTAATCAGCACACAGTTCATCCATCAAGGATAATGATGCACAATAGTTCCTTGGCCCACTTCCCAACCTCCAGTCTTCCCTCAACAGAGCTACTGGAGTTGTACCCCAGTATCTGAAGAACTCCTCCAGGCTTCTTCTGTGAGTAAAATTTCGGCTCCCTCTGGTTTCTGACTTGCTCTCTCACATCGGGATTTGGCCTCACATCTTGGGCCCTTTAGACCGAAGGCAGTTAGACACTTGCCTAACTTTCTTCTTCATACTGACCCCTGAGCACTGATCCTTGGTTCCACACTAGGCAACATATGGGGAACTCATTCTGTCTTCATAAATATCCAGCCACACTCTGGCTTGTGTAAGACAAGAGTTCAAGTCAGAATGAGTAGATGTATTACATCCAGGGAAAACTATACTGTGGAAATAGTATAGGTTGTTTTTTGTTTTATTTTGTATTGCTCTGGTGTATATAGTTGGTTTTCTCATTGCTTTGGCCAGAATTAACAGTATTTATACAGAATTAACACAGTATTTCTTTAGAATGGCACTTTGTGGACCATGGGAAACCGTCATTCACGCCTTCTTAGGGTGATCCAAAGCCACATGCGGGTGATAGGATTTTTTTCTACATGCTTTTGCAGGATTATATGAAACAAACTTGAGACTTTGCATTATTCCAAATAGTGTTTCACAAGTTGACCCTATCGTTGCTATTCTCAACCTGAGATGAGTGTGCAAGGAGAATTTAGCATTTGAATATGGTCTGTTAATTTTCCACTTAGTGACCTATTTCTACTTCAGTCATAAACCCTACAAATTTACTAGCTTAAAATCACCTTTGTGTTTTAGGTGTGCACTTTTATGTATTTATAGCAGTTCAGCTAAAGTCATAACCAAATGAGAGTCTCTCAGAATTGAGAGAAGTGATAGGACAGACTGCCCTGACTGACACCTTCTTTTTCAAAAATGGAACTTTTTATTTTGAGACAATTGTACATTCACATACAGTTGTAAGAAAAAAAGTGTAGAGGGATCCTCGTACCTTGTATCAGGTTTCCCCCCGTGGAAATATGTTACAGGGAAGCTGGGATGGCTCAGAGGGTTAAGCGCTCACTTTGTAGTCCCAGGGACTGAGGATCAAATCCTGGCTCAGCCTGTGCAGACCCATATGCTGAACTGAGGTGTGCTTCCCATGCAGGAGGTCCCCAGTTCGGTTCACGACTCCCAGTTGCCCCCAGGCTCAAGGGGACGTGCCTCCCATGCAGGAGGCCCCCAGCCCAGTTCCCACCCTGTATGGCCCCCACCCACCTGAGTGGAATGACACCATGGCAAAAACTGATGACATACAACTATGGAGGCTGCTCTGGGCCCTCCCCTTCTCTCTGTTTCTGTCTCTGTCTGTCAAACACAATAAAATAAATCTTAAAAAAAGAAAAGAAATGTGCTACAAAATGTTAATGCAATGTGAGAATCAGGATATTAACAGTGATCCAGTTAAGATACTGAACCCTTCCATCAACACAAGGATTCGTCATGTTGCCCTTTTGTAGCCACACTGCCATCACCCACCCGCTCTCTAACTGCCTGCAACCACTAACCTCGTCTCTATTTCTGTAATTTCATCATTTCGACAATGTTATATAAAGGTAACCTTGTGGGATTATTTTTTCCCCCATTATGCTCTGGGATTCATCAAATTGTTACATGTAGCAACAGCCTGTCCCTTTGTATTGCTGAGCAATACTCTTTGGTATGGATGGCCCACAGTTTGTGTGTTCTTTGACCCATCGCAGGGCACCTGAATTGTTTCCAGTTTGAGGCCGTCATGAAGAAGACTGCTAGATACATTTATGCCTAGGATTTTTTGTGTGTAAACATACATTTTCATTACTCTGGGATAAATGTCCAAGAGTGTCATCGTCGAGTCATTCCTAATTGTTTTTTTCATTCCGTTCAATGTGTTTTTTGATTTTCACTTCTGACCTTCATGATTTCTGATGAGCAATGGATCCACTGTCATGTGAAATGTTTTTTTCCTTCTTTGGCAATGTGTCATTTTTATCTGACTGCCATTTTGATCAAGATTTTGTCTTTGTCTTCAGTAAACTTTTTGAAAGTTTAATGATGGCTCTTTTCATAGATTTCATTGGTTTTTTTTTTCCTGTTGGAGCCTCATTCAGCTTCTTGCCAAGTTTATTTCTCTTGCCAAATTTAGGCAATTTGCAATCATTAGTTCCTTGAGTTCTTTTTTTTTTTTTTTTTTTTTTTTTTTTTTTTTTTTTTTTTTTTTTTTTTTTTTTTTTTTTTTTTTTTTTTTTTTTTTTTTTTTTTTTTTTTTTTTTTTTTTTTTTTTTTTTTTTTTTTTAAGATTTAAGGAACCAGGCCAGGGGCCTCCCACATGGGAAGCTTGCCCTGGTGAGAACCAAACTGGGGGCACTCCCCAGTTCAGCATATGGGTTCGCACAGGCCGGGGCCAGGACTCAATCCTTGGACCCTGGGGCTGCAAAGTGAGCGCTTATCCCACTGAGCCATCCCGGCTTGCCTCGTTGAGTTCTTTTTCAATCTCAGCCTTTTTTCTCCTGTCCTCTGGGTCTTGAATGACTCAAATGTCAGATCTTTTGTTATAGTTCCCCAGGTTCCTGAGGCTCTGTTCGTTTTAATTTTCTCTTTTTCTGTTGTTCAGACTGGGTCATTTCTATTGTTCTATCTCCCAGTTCTCTGACTCTTTCCTTCATCACCTCCATTCTGCTCTTGTGTGCACTATATTTGGTGATCATATTTTAGAATTCTAAAGTGCCCATTTGGTTCTCTTTACATCGTCTATTTCTTTGCTGAGGGCATTCTATTTTTCATTTACTCCTGGAGTGCCGGCAATAGTTCAAAAGTGTTTGGATGATGGCTGCTTTAAAATCTTTGTCAGATAATTCTAACATCTCTGCTATCTTTATGTTGGCATATACTAACCATTTTTTAAATTTTGTAAAAGATCTTCCTTGTTCTTGGTATGATACATGATTTTTCAATGGAAATCTGGGCTGTTTTTATTTTGTTATGAGACTCTGGATCTTACTTAAGCCTTTTATTCTCTCTTTTCCTGATACTGCTCGTTCAGGGAAAGGACTAGGTACCCTCTTATTACTGCCAGCAGGAAGGAATCTCTGTAGCCCTCCAGCCTCCGTTGACAGCAGGTAGGAGGCTCCTCATCCCTGCTGGAGGGGTGGGACGCTTGGATGCCCCTGTGTCTCCACTGGCAAAAGTAGTGGGGACCGCCAGTTGATGGTGAAAGTCCTGACTCCTTTTGCTGCCTCAGACACACTCTCCCCCTGCCCCCCAGCAGGGACTTGGAGGGGTGCTTCCTCATTCCTGCCGAATGGGAGTGGAACTGCAACCTCCCACAGGGCCTCCGGTGATGATGCTGTGGGGGTGCCTTGTTACAGCGATGTACTGGTAGATGAAAGTTGCTCTCTACTCAGCCTTCGGCAGCATAGGAGTTGGGGGGTGGGTGCAGCCTCTACCTTGGTGCTTGGCTTTCATTGTCTAAACGTTTTCTGTCTTGCTGGCCTGCCCTTTTATGGTCCTTTGGCTAGAGAGAGCAGGTTTTTGTTGTGGCATTTTTCCTTGCCTCGCCTGGCATGCCCACATCGCTGACTTCTTTAACTCCAAGTCTGGGATATATGAAGCTTAGAAAAAAAAAAAGGAAAGAAAGAAAAAACAAACAAAAAACTTGGGGAATTGACCACCCTGTCTTTTCTCACATCCCAAAATCTCTTGTTGGTCTGCCTTCTTCTCTCCAACATCCAGTATCTTATGTTGTTTTATACGAGGGCTGTCGCGAAAAACCTCAGCCATTGTCAATATAACGAAAACAGTTACTTGGCTGGATACTTTCCAGACAGTCCTCATATATAAGGGACAATGGTTTTAAAGTTGTATTTAACAGGGAAAATAGGGAAACAATGCCTACTCTGTCTTCCCACAAGAATTCTAATACATTTGATTTTAAAATGAAGTTGAAGCGTTGGGTGAGGATCCATTGGAAATAGTGGCATGGCCGAATTCTATTCCTGCTTTGTCAGCTCCTCCCTTTGCAACAGTAAAATTCAGGCATCTGCCCTGAAAGATAAGGCCTCTCTCTGCCTCCCAGGCCCTGATCTAACTCTGTATTCCTTCAGAACCTCTGAATGATTGTAGCTACCTTACTACCATATTGCTGTCTCCAGTGGTGGGTCCTGAATTCCCACATAGGAGCAGCTTAGAGGCAGCAATTTTTAGGGAAGGGCCGGGGACTGAAAGCTATAGTCAAGTGAGTGCTCCATTCTTACTTAATTATGTATTACTGGAGTTGGGTTTGGGGATGATGGATGGAAATAGGAGGTGCTAAGTCACCTCACGCTGTCCTGATACTACCTGCCTTGTATTAAACTCTAATGTTAACAATATTTTGATAGGGTAGCCTCTGCAGTCTTAATCAATTTAGAACAAAAGGAGGGGGATATTTTTTTTAATGTAAACCTGAGGTTAGTTATGGCATCAGGAGATTAAAGAAGACCTTAATTTCTAAAAAGTGCTTATTTTCCTCCTACTGTCAGCATTAGGTGCTCATTCAGATCTCCATAAAAGTGGGGTCTGTCATTTCTGAGTTCCCCTTATTCTTGCCTAAGTCTCAAGTATCAAAATAGATTTTTTTCAAATGTTCGTTTGAAAAGCTGCAGAGATAAGATTCAAGGATGTTTGCTCTTAGAGCAGGATTATTTATTAAGGGAATGACTTGTCCTTTGAAAATTATTATCATAATTATCACTAAGAACCCAATTCTATGTTTCTTATTAAGGCAAAATCCATATTGAGGCACATACAAGGAGGATGTTCATTGCAGTGGGAGGTCTTTGTGAATAGGGCTAAGTAATCAGCTTTGAAATGCCACTCAAAGGGGTGGATGGGGCCAAGGCTAGTCCCTGGCAGATCCCAATACATTTTTTTAATTGCTAAGTGTTTTACATCATCCTTACATCAGTAATTATTCTGGCTAACTCCAGAAGCAACATGTAGGACTCAAGGTAAAATGATATTGGAACAGAGAAAGAGGTATGGAAATCCAAGGAGCCCTGTCAACTCATTGAATATGTTGAGTCTCATTGAATTATAGACTCTCAGAGTTAAAGTCGTTGTGTTCCAGACCACAGTGGGGAGTAACTCCATGCTAGAGTCACCTTGCCAGGGTATTTCTCAGTCTCGTGCCAAGAAAGGTGGAGAACTACGCAGACAGCCCACTTCAGTGTTTGTGTGCTGGTCGCCACCCTCCCACCCCAATCTTCATTTGCAGGGTTGGGCTCTCTATTCCTTGGGGCCATGCAAGTGCTTTGTGACTAAATAACGGGAATGCGATTTGGCTTAAATCATTTGAAAACATTAAAAACCGCAATATAATAGGCATTCGACATGTTGAAAGGCTACATTCCAAAACTTTGAATATTCTCTAGACACGAAAATATTGCTATAGATCATAATTTCTTCCCTAAAGTGTATCCAGGTCTTCAAGTGCCAAACCACAGCCACTTACCATGGAGCTTTCAGAGATGACTAGAGTTGACTAGTTTCACTCACTGGCCAAGAATTCTGTAGCAAACGTTACCTCTATAATTTCCCTTAGCTCATTCATTTTTTCACTCGTAATACAGATTTTTTTTTAAGATTTATTATTTATTTTATTGTTTTTGACAGAGAAAGAGAGAGACAGAGAGAAGGGGGAGGGCCCAGAACAGTCTCCATAGTTTCACATCATCTGTTCTTCCACATAGTTTCATTCCACAGGTGGGCGTGGGGCTGCGCAGGGCAGGAACTGGGCCAGGGTCTCACCCCGGTGAGAACTGAACTGGGGGCACTCCCCAGTTCAGCACATGGGTCTGCATGGGCCGGGCCTGGGATTTGATCCTCAGTCCCTGGGTCCGCAAAGTGAGCACTCAACCCACTGAGAGCGCTTAACCCGCTGAGCCATCCCAGCTTCACCCCATTCTACAAATTTTTAACTGAAGGCCTAGTGTGAGACAAGTACTGTACTAAGCCCTTTAGATAATAAAAAATGCATTTCCTGTCATTAAAGCAGCATCAGTTTAGTGGAAGGAGCAGCCAACATGTAAACCAAACAACATAAAGTAAAAATTATAGTCTGTGCTCTGGAGGAAACGAACAGGGGGAGTGATACACAGTCCATTGCAGAGAGCTTAGAACTGGTAGGCGGGGAAGACTGTGCTGAGGGGATGGTATTTAAGCTGAGGAGTGAGAGTCAGTTACAGAAGAAGCACAGAAAAGGGTATTCTCAGTAGAAGAACAGCTTGTATAAAGTCCCTGAGACTGGAAAAAGCACTGGGCAACAGGTGGTCATCTTTTTCTGAAGAGAAATTGGTGAAGAGATACAGTAGACTCTCCATTAACTGGAACTCAAGTAACTGGCACAAAAATCAGAAAAGTACTTGAAATTAAAATTAAAATTAAATCAATGTGTAGAGGAAATGGAAGTTTAAACTTGGCGCACATCATGCAAAATCTGATATTGCATGAGAGGTGCAGGGCCTCAAAGCAAGCTAAAATGTATTTCGTTTTCAAGAGAGCCTTACACAAGTTTGCCAGTACAGCATCATCTGTGGATGTAGATCCAAAACCGTTCACATCCACTTCTGCTGATCCTGTCCTAGCTACACCATCAGATCCTGATGATCCTGTGGCGATGTCTACCTAGCAAACACTTTACCGCTATTGGAACAGTTCTACGCGTGCATGTGTGTGTTCTAAGTTCTTCAAGTTAAAAAAAAGATTATGTTAGTGAAGTTCATGAGGTTTCTTGATGACCATTTAATTAAAATTGCACACTGCATTCACAGAGCTGTTTTTATAATAAAACTGTTACATTGTCTTTATCTTAATTTGGTTTTAATTACTGGATTTTAATATCAACATTAGGGCAATACTGCTTATGGTATGGTATGGCATAGTATAGGGTATGATATTAGCTGGGCCTATTTTTTTTTTTAAGATTTATTTTATTGATATTTGACAGAGAGAAACAGAGACAGAGAGATACAGAGAGAAGGGGGAGGGCCCAGAGCAGTCTCCATAGTTGACAGCATTAGTTTTCCATACAGTTTCACTCCACAGGTGGGCACAAGGCTGCTCAGGGCAGGAACTGGGCCAGGAGCCTCCCACATAGGTCCCAGCAAGAACTGAACTGGGGGCACACCCCAGTTCAGCATGTGGGTCCACATGGGCTGGAGTCAGGATTCGATCCTCAGTCTCCAGGGCTTCAAAGCGAGCGCTTAACCCGCTGAGCCATCCCAGCTTTCCCAGTTAGGCCTATTTTTAATCGTAACTCTCAAGAAACCAGAAATTACAGTTATCTAGGATCTACCAATCCCCACAGATGCCGATTAACTGAAGGTCCAGTGTGGAAGTAAAAACCAAGAGAATGTGGATTCAATTCAGCAAAAAGTTACCAGAATGAAGAGTAAGAGAAGGATGAAGTGTCTACTCTATAAAATCCTGATAACAGACTGGTTCCTGAGTTTAAAAAGTATGGCCATCAAATCAAAATTAGGTATATTTATCATCTTAGTTATTCCCTATGCTTTACCTGCTGCCTTGTTTTTCCTGCTCACCTGCTTAAGCGACAGTTGTTATCTGAGTCCTGAACATTGTCAAATCACATAATATAAAGAAAATATTTTCATCTTTCTTGATGAATTTTGATTGTCTGAATTCTCTGGATAACTTCTGCAATGCTCTCCATTTTGCTATTATATGCAGAGTCTATAATCTTCAAAAGTCTCCCCTTTCCAAATGTAGAACCTTTTTTTTTTTTTTGGCTTTTTTTTTTTTTTTTTGACAGGGAGAGACAGACAGAGAAAAGGGGGAGGGCCCAGAGCAGTCTCCGTAGTTGACAACATTCGTTTTCCATATAGTTTCACTCCACAGGTGGGCACAGGGCTGCACAGGTCAGGAACTGGGCCAGAAGCCTCCCACATAGGCCCTGGCAAGAACTGAACTAAGGGCACACCTCAGTTCAGCACATGGGTCCTCCTGGACCAGGGCTGGGATTTGATCCTTGGGTTCTGGGGCTGCAAAGTGAGCACTTAGCCTGCTGAGCCATCCCAGCATCTCCTGTATAACTATTTTTAATGCAGTTTATTATCTTTGAAAATTAGCCATGTTCATTTAAAAACATATTAGCTCTTCACCTTCAATTTATTTGAATTGTCATGTTGTAGGAGCCTTGGAATATCAAGCTTATCGGAAAGTTAGGACAAGTTTTCCCTAGAGGGTGGAGAATAGCTTTAAATTCAAAGTGGAAAAAAAAATATCCCATATCTTAAAATAGAAGCAAAATTTTTCTCTGTTTCACATTTTCTCAAGATATCTGCAATCCTTTTTAAACTCTCTATTTATTATTAAATACAAGCAATTTAGCTCTTTTGTAAGGTTATGCAAATAACTCATTCAGAATTAGCATTTAACGTGCAGTTCTTATATTCACACAAACGTTTTGTATAAAGTTGTTTTAAAAAGATTCAAATCTTTATAATTAGGAAGGAAAAATATATTAATAAGAATAAAGGGATACTCTGCTAATCTCCCTTATGTAAATTAGCTTATAATTTCCATCATTTACTTTAGAAGCCACAGAACAATGGAACTCTTACTCTTCAATATTGCTGTCTCTCTCCTTCTCCTGCCCAAAAGAACGTGCTTATACATGTATAGCCAAAGGAAATGACAAGGAATGTTAAATATTTCAGTTTCGTGGGCAGGAGATAGTTGGGAACTTGTGAGATGGACTGAGGTTAACTGAAGTTACTCTGTGTTGTGGCATTTTAAGGAACAGACCACAATGCAGACCCTCTGGGCTCTCATTTCCACTGGTTGAACATCCTTGTCCTCTGTTAGTGGGGCTGGAGCCACACTCGCTCACCAGACCCATCCCCCACTGTCTTTCCACCCGCTCCCCAATCTTTATATGGAGCACGTTACTGTAGAGCAGGGTTGTCAAATTGGCGGCCCGCAGGCCGCATGTGGCCCCCAAGGTAATTTTTTGTGGCCCACGATGCTCTGAAATAAAATTAAAATAGAAAAAAATGTTATGAAGAAAATAGCGCTTAGGGGAAATCAAGGCAATACCGTACACACAATTCCCTCGTTAACCCTTTAACTACTGAAGACAAGTATACACGTGGCCCAGTGTCTCTCCTGGGGGCCTGTGGGCGTGTATAAACGCGCTGACTCCGTTCCGGCGACGTTTGTAAATGTGATGTGGCCCGCGTGCATCTTGCCTGTTGCACCAAATGGCCCGTGTTTTAATTGAGTTTGACACCCCTGCTGTAGAAGGTATGGGGAAACCACTCACTTCTGTGAAGGACTTTCTTCTAGCTTGGCCTTGGGCAAAAGGGGTCATGCAGGCGGCAGGCAGACACTGATCAACGATCGAGTGCTGGTCGGATTTTTTAGTCTCACTTTCTTCAGCTGGGCTTTTCTTTCTCAAGATTCCAGGTGTGCTGTGCACAGCCCTGGGAGTTCAGTAAAATTAGGTGAGCTAGAATGGTGAAGGATCCAGGACCAAGTCAGATACAGAACCGTTGAAAGGATTAGGTTGTGCAATCTGAAGTGTAAAGGGGAGCGCACTTTAAATACAAAATGGGTTCACGTGTATTCCTTATAGTTACCAAGTGGTAGGACTAAAAAAATGGGTGACATGGATATGGGATGTATAGTTCTCCTTCAACGAACATCTAGGAAATTATGTACCAGGTAGAGAGCTGGCTGACCAGACACAAGATGAGAATTAGCATTGACTTCAGGGAAGCTACTGTCCAGTAGATAAATAGATATGCAAGCCAACAATTATAAGTCATGACAAAGGCAATTGTGGAGGTGTGTACAGGATTCCAAGAGAGACTAGAAGAAGGCTACCTGTATCTGCTTGGGGGTGCCCAGGAAAGCTTGGGTAACAGCCTACTTTTCTCCGTTCCCACCACCACCACCACCACCACCTCACTCAAAACTCCATCGTGTCTCACCTAAACTTCTGTGACGGCCTCAGGGCTGGTCTTCTGGCCCTCCGTTTGCTGTTTCTGCTCTTTCACCCACATTGTGGCCAGGGTAATTTGCCAGAAAGGAACCCAGATCATGTCATTCCCCTACTTAAATGTCTTCAATAACATTCCATTACCACATACTAAAACCCAAGCCCCCAACTGCTAAGTAGGCAGAACTGGCCTCTGCTTTTTTCTCCATTTGTTTTGCTCATTGTTCCCTGCCTTAAGCTCCAGTTACAATGGCCAACTTGCCATTTTCCTGTGTCTCCATTTCTTTTTTGAGCCCTCTGCCTGAAATGAACTCCCTGCCCTCAAAATTCACACATATAGATATACAAACAGAGGTACACGCCTGCACACACACACACACACACACACACACACACACACACACTGCCCTTTGCCCTATTGACTCATACTTTTCCTGCCAGTCTGCAATACCCCAAGACCCAGGGCTGTCCCTTCTGTGGGCACCTCACCAATGAGGTCATCACATTCCATTGTGCTTGGTTGCTTCCTTTTCCATCCCTCCTCCTTTTTTTTTTTCTTTTTTTTTTTACTAGGGAGAAAGTTTGAGTGTAGCCAGTATGTCTTATTCATCATTGTATTCCCAGAAGCTCACATACTTCCAAGTACAATGTCAAGGGCAACTACATATTTTTTAGATAGATGACTAAAGAAAGAAACATTTGAACAACGATGACCCAAAAGGTGAGGGGGGTCCAACCCCTGTCACTGGCAGCACACAAATAAACATTACACATTTCAGTGGAATGACTACTCCAAAAACGTGCAAAGTCTCTTAGACTCTAATGCTACAAATCTGTCTTTGATGCTTTTTGCACATAGGCAATGATCGTAAGTAAACAGCAATGCGCTATTTCTCATGTCTGGGCAGCAATGATCTGGCTCCTCGATTCTTTCTTGGGAGTGGGCAAAATTCTTAGGTCAGGATGAAACACTGAGGGTGCAGGCGCAGAGCAAAAGGTTCTCCAGAGCAGGTAGAGCCAGGTCTAGTGAGCTTCATAAGGCTGGCGGGGCCTCTTTGCCAAACTGAGGCACGTCGGGTTCCTGTTTCTCCCTTCCACATTCTGTATAAGTGCAAGAATTGCAGCAGCATCCTGACAGACTGTCTTCTCCTCCCCCAAACCTATCTCCTTTCTCTCACTGCTTCTGTCTCCTCCAACTGTGGGCCCGGGTATCTTTGCTTCAAGCTTTCTCTTGTGCTGGAGCCCACCCTACAACTTACCAGGGAGCCTGGAAGGGCGGGGAATTGACCCTGTCGTCAACTCTCAGCCAAAGACTGACCAGAGCTGGTCTATTACTATTGCCTCTCAGGTGGGTTGATTTTAGGGCACAGGCCCTGCCCTGCGTCTCAGAGCTTCCCTAGTGAGATTTGGTTCTGGCTGTGCACAGTGTGAGCTGGTGTTTTAACCCACCTTTGCTGTCCTCCTTACTCCCCTTTCTGGTTCCCAAGCATCACACACACATAAACTCAAATTCTTATCTCAAGGTTTGCTTCTAGGGGAGTCCCACACTAAGCCACGTGCAGACAAGTGCATTGTGGATCATGAATCTGTCAGAGAAACCTAAGACAGATGGCAATTGCCATGCGGGGCCTTCCTCCTCAATACACGTTAGATTCTGCAGGAAGGTGGTGAAGGACGAGGCTAGCTCTGAGGGCCTGTGCTATAGAAACGCTTTAACTGTGGGCAGCTGGAGTCAAATCCCACCAGCTGAACTGTGGGAACCAGAGCAGCACATGCGCCTTGAAGTTATCCCACCTGAGGGCCAGTTAGTTCTACACCATCTCTGGTCAGCCTTTGCTTCGGGGTCAAAGAAGGAAGTCAATTCTGTACCTCTTGCCCTTTGTCTGTATTGGCTGCTAAAGAGAATGAGGTCCTTTCCCACGCAGGTTGCATTTTGTAAATTTGAGTAGGCCAAAGTACTGTGGCAGGGCTGTACAATCTTTTGGCTTCCCTGGGCCACCTTGGAAGAATTGTCTTAGGTCACACATAAAATACACTAACACTAATGATAGCCCATGAGCTAAAAAAGAAAAAAGAATTGCGAAAAAAAAAAAAAATCTCATAATGTTTTAGGAAGTTTATAAATTTGTGTTGGGCCGCATTGAAAGCCATCCTGAGCTGCACACGGCCGGCGGCCCGCTGGTTGGACAAGACTGTTCTACAGTCTGAGCAGAGTATGGCTCAACTGTTACACACCTGTCCACAATCTTGGACTTGACCGTGTGGTAGTTAAGGTCAACAATTGCAAAGCTCTCCTCTAAAGAGTGTTCCTTTCCACCCCTGAGTTTGTGGCAGGGAGAAAGGAGCTTTGGGGATGTCAGAGTCTAATCTGAGACCCTCAGCTTTTAGAAATGGGACTTTTGTGTTTATCTAATCCCACCAACCTACTTCTACCCAGGGAAGGGGTGTGAGGTGCTCTTAGCTATAAGAAGGTTCCCCAATTCCTACCACATTCCATCACCTCACAAACAAGCCTGGATGAGTTCATTGGAGGCTCACTCCTACCCTCTTATTTCTATTTAGACCAGATTTTCCCTTAGAGTACAAGTTTTCACTGGGAAGCCAACACTGGTCGAGGCAAATCTGTGTTAAGGCTTCCGAAAAAGTGTTACAATTTTGAGTCTTTTTTTTTTTTCTGTGCTCAGAAAACCAAGAGCGAGGCCTGAAGAGGTGCTTTTCTCTAGGAATCCAGACCTCAAAGTGTCAATTGGGGTAAGGCTGAAGCTGGGACTCTTCTCCTAGCTGTTGGGGGAGCCATCACCCCCACACCTTCCTGGATTTCTGTAGCTGCTATTAGTGCAAAGCCCATCACAGCACCTTCAGCTGCCCCCCAACTCCACTTAAAAAAAAAAAAGAATATTGTGCAAAAACAAGGAAGAGGACAGCAAGTATCTCATTGTCGTAGGAAGAAGCTTACAACCAGGCCTCATGGAGCTGGTTTGCATTCTGGGATTTTGTAACTAACACGGCTTAACTTCTCTCCTGTTTCTGAGGAAGTTCTCTCTTCGAGCCCATTTGCTAGTTTATGGCGGCTTCTTCAGAGCTTCTGCTCCTTAGTAACCTTTATTGCCTCGTGGCCTCTGCACACAGCCTTCCCTGTGTATCCTTTCACCTCCAGCCCCTCTGCTAATCACTTAACTCTGGTTTGGGAGGGTTTGGGTTGTTGTTTTTTTCCCCACTTGGCAATTTCTGAGAGCAAAATGTCATTACCTTGCCTAATTAGCCTCATCCCTTTCTGGACAAAGCTATGGTGTGAAACCACCTAATAAACCTGTAGGTAGACTATATATTTGCTGGCTTTTCCTTCCTTGCTCCTGGAGATGGTGTGTTATGTAAACTATTATGAAAAATGCTTACGGGACCATTTCAATCTGCCTTCCCTGACCAGTGTCCGTGGATGGGGGCTTTCCTAGGAGAGTCAATAAACTCTGGCCTGTCTCGTAGGTCCATGTCCCAGAGAGAGGTACACATATGATGACGACGCCCGCCTTCCTCCATTGACACTGTGCTCTCAGCACCTCACGTTCATGCTTAGAAGGAAGTGGTCTCGTGGCTTCCAGGCAAATAATGAACTGTGCTACTTCCTCTGACCACTCCCCTCAAAATGATTCCAGATACCTGCTGAAAGAAATATTCATAGCCTCAAAAAGGGAAACCTATTTAGATTCTTATGTGCCCAACTTTATTTTCTACTGCAACTTAGGGAACAAAGAAAAATGAACCCTGAGTCTCTTTGAACCAAACCTGAAGTGCATTTTGGTACACGAGTTCATTTCAGAAACAGTGATTATTGCTGAGAAACCCTACCCATAATAATTTGGAGCTTAAAAATGATGCATTTGTGTGTTGGCTATCTTTATGGACGAAGGTGCTCCTGCATTATGGATGATTCATTCCCCACGATACAAAGCATTTGGCATTACTAAATGACGTTTAAATTGGTGAGATGCTATACATTACACATGGAAAAAATTTGCATTTTAACATCTCAGAATGCTATTAAATATCTCAGAAAGATTCATAAAGCAAAGTGTGTCCTAGAGCTTGAAATAGAATGTGATTGGAGAAAGCAGAAATAGAGTTCCTATTTTTCAGAAAGGAGCCGTATCATCCCATAAATCTTTGAAAAGAAGTTTTCCTGGGCTCTGCTCTAAGCATTCAAATGCTTCCCAGGAGCACCTTGACCTTAAATTAACATTTATGGAGTTTAGCTGACATCAAGCTTTGCAGTTTAATGGAAGGTTTAAAGTTGAAGAAGGTAAGTAGCCTAAATTGGTATTGTATATTAAGTTCTGAATAAGGATGCGTTTCTACAACTACCACCATTTTCATTTATTTTCCCCTCTAGAACAATAATAACAATTGGCAAAATATATGAAATGTGTTTTCTTTCATGAATAATGCATTTTTATATGTTAAACTCACGGAAACAGAAACAGTTTGACAGTAACAGTGGCCACTAATGCTGTCTTCTTAAGAAAGGGTATATGTGACAATTTTTGCACTGCCTGACCTTGATAATGTTGTCTCCTGTAGAATCTGTGACCTAAATATAGGTTGTAAGAAATATTTACCACATTTTAGAATAACAAAGAGGCATCTTTAAAAATAAAGAAGAAAATATATTGTGCTACCCATCGATTCTGTTACAGATCAAACGAAAATGAGGTAGGTTCCGTTCTGTTCAAACCAAGGATACATCCTAAGCAGAATATGAACGTCTGGAGAATAATATAGAAAGCATGAAGACCGTGTTTGAATACTGCTAATTGCAAATAAAAGCAGGCTCCCCATATATCGACATACTTCTGTATAAAGTTCAATTTATGAACCCTGGGCACGAGCACACAAAGGAAAGTGATTTCCTCAAGTCTTTCATCTGCCAGGGTAACGGTGATTTGGACTCTAGGACAGATGCTTTTGCCAAAGCAGGTGATGAGGAGAACTAGGAACACCCTTCCACTGGGCAAAACGTTCTAGGTCCTGGCCAGGCAGAACTCAGCTCCTTTCCCCTCTTTTCCCTTGTATCTTGGAGCACTTTCCTCAGAATGTTCTATGTCCTCCCCTGGTGGCCGCAACCCACACAACAGCTGTACCATCCCAACAAGGGGTCCTGAGCCAGACCATTGTGTATGGGCCCTGGGCTGCACTACTGCTCTTTGGGGTGCCCTCCAATCCTCTCCCCGTAAGTGTGGGGTCAACCAGATGCTGTGAGGAGCTCCTAGAGTCATGTCAGTGAGGCTGTCCTGGGGCCCCGGGGCCAGCTTCCAGTCCCTGGAGGCCAGCCCGGGGATAGGTCATTCTGGCCTGAGGTTCAGTATTTCTCTTAAAGGATTGTATGGGCCATCGGAATGGTGCTAACAAGCTGATGTGGGCTGACTCTAATTATACAGATAGTAGCTCTTTGCCAAAATTGTTTTTGCTCCTTCTCCTAAGGTAATGATGGTCCTGTGGGTAGTTATGTTTAAAAAAAAAAAAAAGGTAATAATAATAATAAATAAGGATTAAAATCCTAGCCAGATGGAAAGAAGACAAGAAAGTTTCCTTTGCTTCAAAGTAGATGACGTATCACTCACATGTGAGCTGATAAGTATATTAGTTCTTCGGAGTGAAGTGTCTGGGAAAATGAGATGGTTTACAGAAATAAGAAAATATACCTAAGCCAGGACCTACAGAGAGGCACTTCTATGAAAACATGAAGCGCTTGGCGAGAGCCAAATCTCTTCTGTAGAAGACTTCCTTGCTTAAACCCTGCCGGAGACGTGTCACTACCAGACTCCCCTTGGGCCGTGCCCCATGCCCACTAGGTCCCACTTCTGTTGTAGCTACAGCTACTGCCAGCAGGTCTGAACAAACCCTCACCCATTTTATGCTGATAACAATACTTCTGTCACCCACCTGGGCTCCGTGTGCTTTGACATGGGATACTTATAGCCTTGGGAGTGGGAGGGAGCTCACTACCAATGGGAAATTCTCACCCACAGGAAATCTGAGAGAGATCCAAGAGTCGATGGATAAATGCTTCTCACTATAATCCATTGGGTGGACCATTCTCTCCCACCTCTCAGAAGATACCAGCAGGGTGGAGCTCCGTGGCCCACAGTGACAACCAAGTCCATAAAGCACTCCTGATTTCGCCTTTCCTCCTTCCTGTTTCACTCTCCCTGGTCCTTGGCATTGCTTTCCAAAATAAACTACCTTCACAGAAGTCGAGGTCTCAGGCTTTGTTCTCCTGGGAGGCACTTAGGCGAAGACGGTAGACTAATAGTGCAGGTCACTGTAATTATTCCCCTGACGTCCACACGGCCTCCCCATCATGAATTCTCTACCACTGAGGCATGTCTCAGTGGAGCACAAAGAGCCCTCCATACATGTATGTACAGAGTCTATCCCAGGGATATAAAGACACATGATTTCCCATCCCTTCCTGCTAGAGACTATGATTCATAAAGCAAGGTCCATCTTCCATTTACCTGGCACTCCTACTAGCATCCAACATGTTCTGCACTCACGTGATAGTTCATGGTGTTGGACCACGGATCACCTGCAGAAGAAGGTAGCCATTCGAGCTCAACACAGTCATGTGAGAGAAGGGAAGAAAGCATTTTCCTCTTCACGATATTATGAACCACAAGGTCTTATACTTTCTAAGATGTCTAACTGGCTTTATAAGATAAAGGCATGTATTTATCTTCTTTCTACCTACATGGCAAATGCCAGTGAAATTGATGTAAAACCAGTAACTGCTGAATTTGTCAGAATAGTAAAATAATTGTCAGAATATTCAGAAAATTTCAACATTCCCCAGGGTTCTGTGTTTTAGAAGAAACACTCAATTATGACAGTATAATTTAGATGACTGAAGTCAAGCTGCCCATATGTTAAAGTTTCTTTAAGACTTAAGAACCTCCAGGATGTACAGAAAAATGGAGAAGTATTTGTTAAAAATAAACAGACAGGCCAGACATAGAAGAACGTAAGTTATACAGAGTCACAAATACATACTCACACATGATCAAGTAGACTTGCAGCATTTGCAAGCAATGGTTTTCCAAAGTCCCAAAGAGAGAATGGGAGGATTAAAGCGTCTCTCTTGGACAGGCATCATTGCTCTTTAAAGAGGAGAAAACTCTAGTTAACATCTAGTGGAAATACATGATTGAAACACATCCCCGACACTGGTTTTTTTGGGTCCAACAGCTGGAATCTTTTGGTTTGTTTGCTTTAAATAATTTTAATCTGCCTAATCTTCACCTTCCTCTGACAGGGAAAAAAGAGAGAATGAGAGGCAAAGAAGTAGACCCCATTTTTTATGAGCACCTTACTCTGTTCCAAGCATGGAATGAAATGTTTTACATATGTTATTTCCAGTAAGGTCAATGACAAAGGCACAACTGATAAGCTGTGTATGAGAGGATATAAATAGCAGGCTTGCAAGCATTTTGTTGTTATATCTTACATATTCTATATTTTCATTGTTATATATGCATCTCTATATGAGGGCTGTCTGTGAAGTATCCAGCCATATAATCATTTTCATTATATTGACAATGGCTGGAATTTTTTGCAGACAGCCCTTGTATATTTATCTATACCTATATCTATATGTCATCTATCCATATCTATATCTATCTCTCTATATCTATATTTGTATATCTATTTATATCTATTTCTTATGTATCCTATATCTAAATTCTAGTTACGAAAATGGAAGCAGAGGGGATTTCATACAGAAAATCATTCACACGGGAGTTTGAAGTCTGAAAAAACAGAAAGGAAATACTAAAGTTGCCCTAATATCACATAGTAATCGCTGGGAGCAACTATGCCTCTTGGCCTAAGGGAACAAAAGCAAAAAGGTCGTCAGATCCTAGGAGCTCAGGGTTGGCCCCAACCAACCTTACCCCACAGATGCTGCCTGTCCCCTGAGCAGGGCTAACATGCCCAGTGCTGGGTGTGCCAAAACCTCCCATGGGCTGGAGCAATGACTGTCCAGACGCTGCAGAACAAGACAGAAGGAATAACTCCTCCCTCCCTTCTGCCTCCCGCGCTCCCACCTGTGCGCCCCTCAGAGACCCTCATAGAAGGTGGACCTCCAGGAGCTGGAGAAATGGAGTCCACAGGATCCCAGCTGCAGCACCGCAGAGCAGGTCACAGAAAGAGGGCTATGGAGCTGAAGCACAACCTGCAAATCATCAATCCACAGCCCTGCAATAATTAGTCACGAATATAATAGCTTCATGTTTCCATTTTTGTACAGAGCCGGCAAATTTTACTTTAAGATCTTGAAAACCATTTCCAGTTGTTTTGTACCTTGGAGCTTTGTGATTGCGAAGGGTACAGAGAAGGGCTGGATCCTATCACTTGTAATACTCCTAAAATAATTAGTATGAGATAAAAAGATCCGGATGTTTCATTACTTTACATGCTCACATGTTTAAATGATGCTTCGAAACACTTTTTTTTTTTGTTTCTGATATTATGAATCAGCTGACAAATAAATTTACAAAGAAACTTTAGAAAGCTCAGTGAGTTTCTATTAGCTTCAAACCTAAAATGCTACAAAATTTAAGAGTAAATTAAGGTTTTTAAATTTTACACTAGAGATAATAGTTGGAGATTTACTTTCGTTAAACGTAGTTAACCTAGCTTTCTATAGAACCACAATGGGCCGGCGTCCTTAATTGGCTCTAAATTAGCATCATGTAAGCATTCTTCCTAGACTTTTCTATTTGTCACCTAAAGGGATGTTCCCCTAAGACCTCCCAAGTGCTATTTTTATTATATTGCAACTTCCTTTATACATGAAATAGGTATTACTTATTGACTGTGTCTAACTCAATGTCCAGAATTAGAAGTAGAAATTCTTTCTTTCTGTTGAGGAAAGATGATGAATAAAAAAATAATTAAAAGAAAAACTTGAGTCCAAACTCAGTCTGACATCTACTATTTTTATAGCAGTTTCTCAACCTTGGCATTATTGACATTTTAGGCCAAATAAATCTTGGGAGGAGCTGTTCTGTGCATCGTATGATGCTTAGTAGCATCCCTGATATCTTCCAGCAGGTGCCAGTAGACCCTGTGACAACCCAAAATACATCCAGACATTTCTAAGTTTGCCCCAGTTGAAAATCAATGCCCTAGAATAGGGGTGTTCAACTTTTTGTCTTCCCTGAGCCACATTCGAGGAAGTAGAATTGTCTTGGGCCACACATAAAATACACTAACACTAATGATTGCTGATAAGCTAAGAAAAAAAAAATGGTCACAAAAAAAAAATCTCATAATGTTCTAAGAATTTATGTTGGGCCTCATTCAAAGCTGTCCTGAGCTGCAGGTTAGACATGACTGCTCTAGAGCATGTTTCTTCAGCTAATTACAATGACTTCACATGGTTGTTTTAAGGATGAGATGAGATGTTGTGTATATACTGATTGTCTTAATATGCACACAAATTAGCAGATTGGTGCATAATAGCTAAAATGAGGTGGGTGAGTGACGGGGTAACCACTCAGAAAATACTAAAATGTTTTTGACTTTGGGGTCTTGCTGCTGAAAACATGGTCTGATCAACTTCATTGGGGATTTTTAATTCTGCATTTAAAATTTGGATATTTTGTTCATCATGGATGTTTTTGTGTTTTTGGCAATAATTTGTATTTTTCAAAATATTGCACTATATATCAATATTACATTAATCAAATATTTACATATTACATTGATATTTGTTAAGAAATAATTAATTTTAATATAACATTAAAATCATTGAGTTATATTTCAAAATATTGCACTAAATATTAATATTTCATTAAAATGTTTTGGGGTTTTTTTTTGCTTTTGTTTTTTATCTTGGTTTCTGAGTTTTTTGTTGCCCCCTTAAATTTTGTTTCTAGTTCGGGCACTGATCAATGCAGGCCCAGGGCAGCCTTACTAAATCAAGGATTGCATTTTAACAGGAGCTCCAGGTGATTCAGATGCGTGACATTTCCAGAGGTGGGTGGTAGGTAGTGAGGGGATTGGCACGAGGAGCAGGCATATGGGAGGCCAGTCCTGGGAGGACAGCATGGGTCACACTTCAAATCGGGGCTCCTCAGATCTTCCTCATGAGCTCCGTGAAGCTGTGGCTGCAGGCAAAGCCAAGGGAGCTGTTTTCGTGCAGGGTAAGGGGTGCCATCTGCTCTGTGGGTGCCCAGAATCGGAAAGAAAGAAGTCCCCTCCTCTCTTGTGACGAACAGGGAGAAGCATCGATGTGAGGCCCTCAGGGTAGGCGACAGTCCTCAGCAATGACCCGCAAGCTGCTTCGGAAGCCACGGCTCATGGAAGGCGCTGGTGCCATCAAGTGGATCTGTGGGCACCGCTGGAGCGAGACCAGGAAAGGACTCAAAGAAATACACCTTGGGTGATGGGTCGTTCAGGGGGCCAAGGCCCACAGTGTGTTGGTGAGGACAGGAGTCAGTAAAGTCTCACTTATCCAGGTTTCTCCATGAGTAGCCATAAACTGGAACAAGGGAGAAAAACATAGAGTACACATTCATTCATTGATTTTATTTGAAATTTTGAGGGTCTATTCTGTCCAAAGCAGTGAGTGTGTAAGCAGCGGTGAGATAAATGCATGTGGTTATTCTTCTACAAGTATGAATTATGTAAGTGGATGTATCCTGACTTTGCACACTTGGCTGGGGCCACATTAACACTCTTTTCTCTGTGAGCCCATTACAGATCCAGAAATAGGTTTTGCATGTTACAGCCCTAGACCCACTAACGGTGCTTAAATCTGTTGAACTCAGTTATTTTAATGGACAGGCAAATGTTTATGTGTGGTCAAATTACACGGACATTTGCTACGTCTCACCTGCCTGTATGTGTTGTCCTGTGACAGGGTATGTGGCGTTGCTATCATGCTTAACATACAAATTCATTGAAAATTTTATTGTTAGCTTTTTTATTCTGCATTTTCCCTGTAAGGTATACCAAATGGCTAATTAATCCCACATGGGCATGTGTGTATGTAATACTTTTTAAGTCACTTTTCATAGCTAAAAGAGCTTGCCTTCTCATAGTTGACTTTTTGTTGGCCAAGTTAGAGTGGCAGAGTGCATGAAACTGAGGAGAGAAGAGTCCAAAGCAGAAAGTTTTGAAACCTGCTTTTAACACTGTATATTTTTTAATCATCTGGACCAAACTGTAATTTCTTACACACACACACATGTTAAAAGTATATGGACTATATATACATACTTTTAAAAGGGATTTTATGCTTAAAAGGTGGAAGACGCTAAATTGTGGACTATACTTATCATGTTTAGCAGATGAAGACACTAAAAAATTAGGATTGTGCCCAACCGATTAAAACATATACAGAAAGCGTCATAGTTTTTTGTACATCAAACTTTCTTGTCCTTGGGCTCTATCCTCTCAGCCACTCTCAGCAGAAAAAATAAAAATAAAAAAATGTAAACTCTAAGAAAGCAAACTATTTTAACTATGAAAGGTGACCTGAAGAAAAATCATTTCAAGACCAAGTCAGTTGCAGCAAAATTCATTAGCCTCCTTCCGGATGAAAGCTGGTGTCTGTGTGACATTCCAAGGTTACTAATGCTTGTCAGTCCAACAACTTGCAGACTGTACCTGATGGGGAATCTTTGGGGTTTGGCATCAAAGGAGAATGGATGTAAAAGTGGCCCTGATGGATGTTCTGAGGTTGTTTGATCTAAATCCAGAGAAAATAGCAGCTATCACAGCTGATGGAGTACCCGCGATGACTGGGAAGATAAATGGCGTGGAGGAAAAAAAAAAAATTAAAGGCAGGCAACCTTGTGCCAGACATTTGATCATATTTTTTTTTGTTTTATTTTTCACAAACCAAGCTTGACAACTTGGAAATCCCTCTGTGCAGTTTATAAAATAATGAATTCTAAATGAAGGCCTGGATTCACCAACAGACCCAGCAATTATGTAAACAATTTCTGTTCCCCAATATGGCTCCCTGTCATTGCATTTTCAAGTCAAATTGCTTCCGTGAGGTGCAACAGTCATCCGCATGATGCATATCTTTGAAGTGTTAGCAATCAGACATGGGAGGCTGCCAGTTACTCAGTCCCGGCAACAAGAAAGGTATCCTGTGTTATATTTTCACTTCTGATTTACACTCAGAGGAGAGTCAGCAGAAAGACAAAAGTGCTCCGGGATCATTTGTATTCTTGTATCATGTCTCCTGTGTTCAGCGGTGTTTATTCTCTGATTTCATTACCATAGCTCTTCCTTACTTTCAGGCTTCTTTTAAACATACAGAGACATGCTCCTCACGCTTTCACACTGACTCCCTCACACACAACTCTTTAAAGTTGCAATTAGTCCGATGCTTTCGATGTGTTTTCTTGTGTTCATGCTGTCCTTCCATCAGTTTCCAAGCTCGCGGACAAGTACAGAGTGGATTATACCTTCGGTGTCCTCCCCACACAGTGAGTGTTCAATAAATACTATTGACTGACGGACACATCTCTCTCTTTTTCTCTTTGCTGCTGACACCTTCGCTTTCTTGCAGAAATGATATATTTTTTTTAAGTGGCAATATTTCCCCACTCTGTACTTAGAAAAAGCTCTTCTCGCCTCCAACTTTTTTCTTTGTGTAAGATTTCTCAACAATAGACAAAATACAGGTGGAAGGAAACCGATATTCTGCTACCCCTTCACAATAAATCTGTTTTTTAATTGGAATGTGACAAGTATCTTACAGAATGGAAGCTTTTCCCCCAAGAGCAATGCCAGCGTGAACATGTCTGTTGAAGTAGCCATTAAAGAAACAACAATGCCTTCTGCCTGCTCTACCCACTCCAACTATTCCTGAATTCAAGGCGGGTAGGAATAGACAGCCCCTCTTTATTTTTCTCCTGCTGAACAATGAGTCAGAGGCGCTGCACGTTCAGGGGCTCTGTGGTTCTCTGACAGAACTTAAAGGGCAGTTTGTTCTCCTTTTGCAACAGACACCTCAACCACAGTTATTTTTTTTAACCTTACCTTAGGAAAAGTCTTGAGAGTTCAGTGCTATCCAGAAGTACGGCCTTCTCAGAAGGCACGAAAGTGTACTCGCCCTCCACCTGAGCAGTGTTGGGTCACACAGAGGCAAGGTAATGGGCCTTGATTACTGTTTGCTCTATGACGGCTGTTACGGGTTGTGCAGTTGTGGTCGGTGATTGTCCAGGGGAGGTTCCTCTCCTGTTGTATCTTCCCATGGGTGTCAGCCTCCTGGACGAGCACAGGGAGGCAGCTGTTCATCAGTCTATATGCGCAATTATCCATTCTCTTTGGTACTGTTTCCATCTCTTCCTTTTTTCTTCTGCTCCTACTTCTAGCTGAATGTGTCTTGGAACAAAAGAAAATTCAGAAAAAGAGGAGGCCATAAATAAAAGTCATGGAGATTAGCACGTGATGACAGCATTGGTGGTCATTTCTCACCTACCTGTGAATGGGGGCCAGCCTCACTGCTGCTGATACTGAAAGCCAGGGATTACCGGGGTCCCCTCACCCATTACAGGCCCTGGGGACACCCCCAGAAAAAACACCCATGGCACATCTTGGAGGACCCTGAGACAAGGATTCTGCACCAACAGTGTACTGAGGAGAAGATCCCTGAAACCAGGACAGATGGTGCCATCTGGCCTCCAAAGTCTGGCACTTTCCATAGCTATGTGGAAAGAGTAGGGGGGACCAGTCTGCAGTGGGGTGGCTCCATTTTCTGCGTTGTGCTGGGTCGAGCTCCTCATGCTTGCAAACAAAGGAGGTCACAGGGGACCAGAGGTGCCCAAGGTCCTGGCCTGCCGCCCAGGTTTCTGCCCTGGGGCGGGGGGTGGGGAGTATGGGAGGAAGGTGTCTGGGGAGGAACATCCCAGGTTCAGCAGGGACAGCTGCCCAGGTGTGGGTACTTCAGTGGAGCCTGGCACACAGGCAAAGGGGGGTGCGTGAGAGTTTCAGAACCCCCCTTCTCACTTTTGAAGCAGAAAGAAAGAACTGAGACCAGTACAACCGTTGGCCGCTTCATATATTCCCTAAACATGTCCCGTGACTGTTCCGGAACCGGGGTGACAATAATAAGAGGTAACATCCATCGAGCACATTCCAGGCCCTGACCTGTGAGGTAACCACATTTTACAGAGGAAAGCCAAAGCACAGAGATAGCAAGGAACCTGCCCAAGGCCACACAGCCGATAGGTAGCAGAGCTGGGATTCCAACTCCAGCAGCCTGCCTTCAGAGTCTGTTCTTGTAATCTCAGCACACACTGTCACGGGAGATGACACTTATTTACACTTGTGCGTACCTGTGCTTCCTGTCATTTTCCCCATGTGACGGAAGAAATGGTGTCACGGTGTGTTGGGATGGCACAGCTTTCTTTGTGGAGACTGTTGGATTTGGACGCTCCTGGGGCCATCGGCGCAAACTCACTGACAAGCTCTTGATCATCAGTGTCTACAAGTAAAACGCAGTTTACTAAAGAAACAGGCCCGGAGGAGTATTCTTAGCACGTGGCCAGGGGCCTCCTGCCTGGGATTATAAACTCCTTCCTGATTTCATCTCTTCCCTCTTCTGCGACTTTCTACTCCTACTCCCATATTAGCATATTTATTTTCCCATCCAAATTATCTGAGCAAAGAAACTATTCCTCTTTCCAAGACAACGACGACAATACTTCAGGGAAATCCGGCCCGTCATAACCCTTTGATATTTCTGTTGGGAAAATGCGCTGGGCACGGTAATTATTCAGGTAATGTTTTTCTTCCCGGGAGGACAGGCCGTTACGTTGACAGCTTATTTCGCTGTTACAGAGAAAGTTACATTGTCAATGGATGGGAATACACCAGGTAACAGTCATGAGCTCTCTGGGGACAATCGCAAAGCCATTTCCAAATGTCCTCTCTGGAAGCATATGGCCATATCCTCCACTTCATCACAGGGTCAATCAGCATTTGCTCCTTAATGTGGTATGTTCGTCACACACCAGTGCCACTTCCAAGCTCCATCTCATTTGTCATTCTCCCCATGGAGCTCGAGAGTAGCTGAAGCCACTGATGACTGCTCTGTCATGAGCGCCGGGCGCTCTTCTAGAGAGCAGGCATTCAGATGTCATCTCTAATGTGCAGCATTAACATTGAACTCCATCACCGTTCAGTGGTTTTAGGGAAGTACGTACATCTAGACTAGCAAAGCATGTGAGCGGGCATGGAAAACTGTCCGTTCCTGATTGGAGCTGCACAGTTTCCCACAGCATCTGCCCGAGACGTGGCCATGACTCTGGTGAGAGAGCAGCCTGGGAGGTCGGCTTCCAAAAACAAATGAGATGTGTTTTTGCCTCGCTGTGTCTCCTCACCCATTCCAGCCGCTCACGACTGGTGGTGATGGTGCTCAGACAGCTGTTTCTTTACCACTTCCCACACTGTTAAGGAAGATTAACGGTCTCAAAGAGTTTTTACTGGGCATCCCATTTAAAATTAATGAACTAATTAGTTAAGCAATGTATTACTTGATTATGGAAAGAGAAACCTCGCACCATAATGATCGTAGGAAATGCATGAGATGTCCTTCCCTGTTATGACATTAGAGGGAGGTGGGCTTGTGAAAGGACTTTTAAGACAGTTGTTGCTAATAGTCTGAGTTGAAGATCACTTCACCCTGTGAGGAAGACAAAGATCAGTCAAGTGTTTGAGAGGCTCCAAAAGATGAAAGAAAAAAGAAAAGGGGACATCTTCCTACTTGCATTGCTAGACGACCTTGTGCCCTGTTATGTTTAAATTGCGTACTTCCTATAACTCTATAAACTTCTGTGTTTTCATTTGCCGGATTAGATTGAAGTGTCAACTATACTTGATGAATGACATTGGTAATATATGTTCACGTTCGTCTTTGCTCTTTCTGCTTTTATTTATATAGAGTCAGTATAATTTATTTCTCCTGAAAAAGCTTTCAGCAAAAAAGATTTTTTAAAGTACAAATAGTTTTTAACAGGGCTCTAGGGTTTGTGGTGATCAAATCACTCATCTTCTTATTTCTAGCCTTTTTTTGTTTGTTTCTTTTCTTTTTTTGCTTGCTTACTTTTCTTTCCAATTCTAGTGACTAAAAAAGAATACGAGATAGCTCAGTGGTTGCACCTAAGCAGAATTAAAAGATTTTAGACAAGGCGTTAGCTTGGTTTATGCATTTTTAGCTTAAGTTGCTAATAGCATAATGACACGAGGAATTGTGCAATCATCTGGATAATTTAATTTAAAACTAGCAATCTGCAGTCTTCGCTATTCAAACACTTTGTATTTTCACATAGCAGGCCAAGCATAAGAATGCGGATTTATTGCAGTTCCCGCTGACTAGAAGTATCCTTCCTTTGGAGGTGTTGGGAAGGAAAGCCTGGTAATCGTGAGGGTGAAATGGAGTGCGCTGTTAATTACATAATCAGCTACTCTCTCTGGATTTTTTCTTAGATCAAAATATTGTGTTTAGGTTAATGGACATGCCATCTGTTTCAAAGCTCTCTGAGGGTTAATAGAAAAAAAAATGGTAGGGGGTGAAAAGGAGGAATCTAGAGAGTCAGAAATTGCAAAGTCAGCCTAGTCAGAATCTGAAAACTAGCATGATAGCAGCTAGGAAATGAGAGGCAGCAAAACTGGGGGAAAATAATAAAAACAAAGCTGGATCGGGGGGCCTCCCTGGTTTGCTCCTTTCCACCCTTCCTCCCTCCCTCCTTCCTTTCGTCTTTTATTCCTTTTTTTTACATAGTCTATCCTTATCTGGAAATGTATCTTTCCCTCATTTATCTTTTCATCATCCAAGAATGTCTCCTGCTAATTGAAATCCAAAGCCCTTGCACTGTTCACCTAAAGGCTGTTGAAACAAATGAGAGAGGTGATAAAATGCCCAAGTTTAACCAGTCCACTTACAGAAATAGCGACATGCTTGCTACAACTGTATTTCTGCCTCACATATCCATTTGCCTCTGATGCACAGTCATGATGGCTTCCATGGCCCATTGACCTCGGGTCAGCACAATCTGTGTTCCGAGTGCTCGGGCTCAGACCCCAAGTTCTCTGGGACTCTGTGAAATGAGAAAGAACGACACGCACACTTTTGGAAGACTCTGGGCACATTTGTTCTAACGCCAGAGTCAAACAAGCTGAACTTTAAAAAATGAAGATAATCTTAGAGTAGCAAATTATAGTCTGCATGACTGAGCACCAGACACAAGCTCATGAATTTTAAAAAAAAAATCAGAAATAAGCCTGATTTTATTTCTCATGTACATATGGATAAAATGGAATCAATCATTTTTGATTTTCATAGTATTGACAGCATAGATGACTTTGGAAGTGAAATCAACATTAGCCAGAATGGAAGAATGTGCTTATGTTTGTTTATTTTTATTTTATTTTATTTTATTTTATTTTATTTTATTTTATTTTATTTTGACAGAGAGAGAGAGAGAGATACAGAGACAGAGACAGAGAGATAACTGAACTGGGGGAACTTCCCAGTTCAGCACATGGGTCCACAAGGGGGCTGGGGCCGGGATTCGAACCTTAGTCCCCAGCGCTGCAAAGTGAGTGCTTAACTGAGCCATCCCGGCTTCCCCTGTTTAATTTTTAATGCAAATGTTTCCAAATTGTATGATTAACATGCAAAGTAAGTTGGATAGCATTGTACCTTTGCTTATCCTTATAGAACAATCTTTGCAGTCAGTTATTATGATTCCGGTTGGTTTGGAAAAAGAGTATGTTAACGTATGGGCTAACATACAACTAAAGTTAATTTTAAATAATGAATCCAAAAGTTGCGGCCTAGTTGAAAAAGAGCTCAGAGGAGCCTGATTAGAGTTTGGTCAAGGAGAGAACCTTTGTCAATGTTTAAGGGGTGAAAAGATGCTTATTATTGCTAGCCAGACAGGTAAGTTTTACTGACAAAATACTCAAATCTTTTCTTTATCTGACAATTATTATTATTATTATTATTATTATTATTATTATTATTTTGGCTTGGTAAAAACAGAAGGGATAAAGCCCTTAAGTTATTTCCTGATAAGTTGAAAGAAGAGGGCAAACTGACTTCACCCTCAAACAGAGCTTCTCTTGGAAAACTATATTAATTAGAGCAGAAATTGCAGGTTTACACCCCCACCCACTCACCACCAATATTATCTTCAGAGACCAAGGTTTCCTAGTGATGCTATTGCTGAGAGACAGCCTCATGCCCATTAGGGGTCTTGGAAATGACCTCTCTTAACATAAGGAGAACCAATTTTTGCAAAAAGCATGGATAACTTGGGAGAATTGGAGATTCGTGCATTGGTTCTCCCAACCAGAGCAAAACGCAAACACTGTGTATCTCTGGCAGTTTAGTGAAGAATATTTGTGAAAGACAGCGTGGAAGTCACATAGTCAAAGGATAATCTGATGGGCATGTAAAAAATTCAGTATCCTAGATGGTGATATTTTACAACTTTAGGAATGATGTTAAAAATAAACAAACAAACAAACAAAAAACACCAGCAACATTTCTTAAGGTTAATCCCAGTCCTGGATCAGTGACAATGACTAATGTTTCATTTGGTTTTGCCTTTAATTTTAGCCTTTCCCACCTGCCCCTGCCTGCCTCACTCTCAGAGGGCAATTTTGCCTCCCAATTAATCAAGAAAATTGAGGCCACGTGCATGACCTTTCTTAAATCCTGACCCCCCTGTCTGGAAACCATTAGCATGCACACCTGCACTCAAGTTCTTTTACCGTCTTTTACCCAGAGGCTCACGTGTTTTCTTCTTCTGAAGGTCAAACCCTTTGCCTGTCTCTTGAGCCCGTCTATTTGTGCCTCATTTAGGACCTTGTTCCATCTTTCAGGCCCTTCCTAGGATTCTAAACCTAGGTAGATTTTTTTCTATGATAAACTCAAGCTTCGGGATTTTTTTTTTTTTTTTTTTTTTTCTCTTCCACTTTGGTTAGCATTTTCCCATCTATTATTCTGTACTAGATTGATTTTTAAATTCCCTTTCTTAGTCAGGGCCAAAGAGATACAGAGAGTGGCTGACATGCATGCAAATATTCATATCACCTTGATGACTCCTTTTTGAAACATTTTTCTATACAATGCACCAATTTGGTACCTATACAATTAGCAGTGAGAAACAATCTTTTCTATATCTGAAAAGCACAACTCAGCTCAAATCCCCTCTGGATTCATGAGGCAGTTTTATCTTATTTAAACACCTGGTCTTCACAATAGGGCCCATATACTCTCACAGGCTGGTGTTTTGGTAATTCACGCTAATCACCCTGGACTAATTTCTGTTGGAAGCATTTTTTAATATGCACCTCTCCTCTTTTAGGACAAATTTGGTTGTTCATAACATGTAGCATTTAATTTTTAAAATTCGGCAGGAAAAAAGAAGCGAGCGTGTTCCTTTCTCTAGCATCATGTTAGGTTTATACCAAGTAAGTGTCGTATTGATTTCGACCATAAGCTTTCTTTCCCCTTTCCATGTTATCTGACTGAGGCATATTGGCAATATGATCATTAATGACAAATCATCACACCTGTGATAACAAAATTAACCTTAAGGTAGTGTTTCACGAACAGCGGAGTGCAGTACAACAACCTCTCATGCCATCCTTCCGACAACACCATGACATAGCTTGCAGGTGTCATTATCTTCTCTTCCCACAGATAAGAAAACCGAGACTCAGGAATATTAAGCAACCCAGTTGGGAAGAGATAAAGTTGCATATGTAAAACCAAATCATTTGACATTTAAAACAGAATTCTAAACAAAACGCGTGGCTTGCCACCAGCGTGTATTTGTACATCAGTATAAATGAATGTTTTTGAAGGGACTGGGCGGTGGTAGAACTGTTTCTGGTATAAATCAACTGGTTAAATATGCTCCTCCATTTTCACATTTGTTTATAAATGTCATATATGAGAATAAATCATTTCTCACATCTTTTTTAAAAAAGATTTATTTTATTGTTTTTGACAGAGAGAGACAAGAGACGGAGAGAAGGGGGAGGGCCCAGAGCAGTCTCCATAGTTGTACCTCATCAGTTTTTCACATGGTTTCGTTCCACACAGGCGGGTAGGGGCTGCTCAGGGTGGGAACTGGGCTGGGGGCCTCCTGCATGGGAGGCATGCCCCCTCGAGTCAGGGGCCAAACCAGGGGGTGAGACCCAAACTAGGGGCCTCCTTCATGGGAAGCACACCCTAGTTCAGCATATGGGCCTGCATGGGCCGGGGTCGGGATTCAATCCTTGGTCCCTGGGACTGTAAAGCGAGCACTTAACCTGCTGAGCCATCCTGGCTTTCCCACATCATTTTTAGTACTTACTTTCTTCCCAGCATTTATTTATGCTGTTTGTATGGCATCTCTCTAAATACACAACCGGTGTTTGGAAAAAGGTCTAAGTTTTTCTGCTTTAAGTTCTGTTAAATTTCATCTTCTTGAAACTTCCCAAAGAGAAACTCTGGCCCCAGTCTATCTGTGATTGCCACTAATGTTCTGTTTTTCAGTGAAAACGAGACCGGTTTTCCAAAAGTGTTTCCTCTGAGAATTATATTCTGAACCACAGCGTCTATTCAACTTTCCTATCTACACATTTCAACGTGAAAATTCATTTACGCTTTAGATAACGTCAACGCTTTTGGCACATCATTCCTGGGTTTTCTCTCACTCTTGCTACCTCCTTCAGAGAGCTTTCTATTTTATCATCTTACATTTTCATAATATTTGTGCGCAGACCCTTTATTCAGTTCTCAGCTGTGGCTTTCTTTCTCATTGTGCTCCGTCTTTGAAGTCCAGGCTGTAAACTTTGTCATCCGCTCTCTGTGCTGTATCTTGCGCCTCCTCTTCTCGTTATTCTTATCTCTGATTACTTCCCTCGCGTCCTATTCACTCACAGTGGCCTCTTTCCACTCGGGTGGCACCTACTGTGAGATCACTCACTGAACCCTGGGATAGCCAGTAATTGCTTCCTGAACACTTTCCATTTCTTTTTCCTATTTGCTCTCTTATCCTTCTGTATTGTACTCAACACGGTTTCCATTTTTTTCCAAATTGCCTTTAATAATGTCTTTTCTCCTTTTTCCAGATTAATTTCCCCTAATCACTCAAATTATCTGAAATAACTATATCATGCCATCTCTACAACTCAGACCTAACATGCAGACTTTTATAGTCTTCTTTTTGTATTTAAGAATTTTACCACATCCCTTATCCTAATATAGCTCTTTGGTGTGTCAAATATATTTAAACCTAACTTATTAAGTTGTTTTTCTTGTTTTGTTTTTGTTTTTGTTTTGTGTTTTTGACAACAGACCAAAGGTACACTGAAATTTTTCTTTACATTAATTTCTCAAAATGAGTGATCTGAAGCAAAATTGTAAATAAGATTGAGAGAACTTATTTAAACTCCTTGAATTGTACCACATATTTGATAATAATGATGTAATTTCATGAACTATAAGTGAATATTTTCAACCAAAAACTTGAATTAAGACTTTTACTAGGGAATGGGTTCAATAATATGAATTTCAAAAAACATATCTACTATTTACATTTCATTCATTTAAAAAGAGCTTCTCCTATGTTTGCTGTAGGGAGAGCTTGCTTTTCTTGAATGTCTTTCTTTGGAAGTTTTTTATTCATGATATACTTGCTATTTGGCTCACTTTTCTTCTCCATTTCCTGATTTTATCACATGTTCATTTACATCAAATTCTGAAGGATGTAAATAATTCCTGCCCATATTTTTCTGAGCTCTAATTTAACTTTTGGTGACCTTGTGTTTTTATTACTTAACTTTTTTTTTTTGGTCTTTCTGGAAAGTTTTCCCTTTCCTTCCTTCCTACCTACCTTTCTCCCTCCCTTCTTTCTTTTTAAGGTGAAATTCACATAGCATAACATTAACCTTTTTAAAGTGAATATGTCAGTGGCATCTAGAAAATCCACGGTATTGTGAATCCATTCCCTCTAACTAGGTGCAAAACATTTTCATCACTTTGTATCCATTAAGCAGTTGCTTCTCATTTCCAGCCCCTGGTCACCACCACTTTGCGTCTGTTCTTATGGATTTACTTCTGGATATTTCATATAAATAGAATCATACAATATGTGACCTTTTGTGTCTGGTTTCTTTCACTTAGCATAATGTTTTCCAGGTTTGTCCATATTGTAGCATGTATCAGTACTTAATTCCTTTTTATGGCTGAATAATATCTCCTTGTATTTCTAGAGCACCATTTGTTTATCTTTTCATCCACTATGAACATTTGGCTGTTGCCAACTTTTGGCTGTTAGATACAGTGCTGATAGGACCATACATGTACATATACTTGTTGGAGTACCTATTTTCAATTCTTGTGGGTCTATACCTAGAAGTAGAATTCTGTGTGATATGATAATTCTATATTTAACTTTTTGAGGACCTGGCAAATTGTTTTCTACCTAACTTTTAAAGGTTGTCTTCACCATAAAAACTAAAGTTTTAGATCCTGTATCCTTGAAAGTCAGTTTTCCTTGAACTGCATCAAGATTTTTAAAATCAAACTCATTAATTATTAGATTAATTATGTCTGTTCCTTTGAATTATATGAGCTTCAAGAAAGGCATTCTCACATGAAATGTTTGTGTAACAGAAACTAAAATCTTCTCTTGTAAGTAACTGATGACTCTGGTCATTGAAAAAGAATCTGCCTGGGTCACCATAAAACTCACTAAGCCACTTTGTCATTGGCACAGAAAGATTCTACAATCTTCACAGAGGACTGTAGTCAGTCATTAATTTCAAGTTATTTTATTTCTATTTCATTTACCTCCTTGTTTATGTGTTTTTAATATAACTAATTTAAATTCTACTTTGAAAAAAGCAGGAAAGAAATGCAAGAGGGAAAACTGGAAAGAGAAAAAGAAAGAAAGAAAAAAAGCCAAGATCAAAAACCTATTGTCATATTAAGAACAACATTCTTCTGAAAAATAGCTTTGGCACTTGTTTGTTTAAGGGCTGCATTTAACCCCATGGATTATTCATATTGAGAGCTATTTTAAATAAAATGCCCCTATGTTTGTTCCAGTCTCTTTATTTTTTACTATCTATGTGTGTCCTGTAGGAGTTACCTTCTTTGTAAGAAATTTAAATATCCAAATAAAAGGCCTTTGAGTAATTTTCAAAGAAAAAAAAATGACCATCTCTTCTATCTATTTATGTGTCAGTGAGGTGTTTATAATTATTTTATAGTCAGACTATAGAGGACCTTTATATTTGAGTGTTCTACTACTGTTTCTCAATGGCAAGGAAAGTGCTGTTGAAATTAATATCATTCTAGGAGACACTATTTATTTTCATCTAACCCTTTGAAGATTTCTGTAATATTTTAAGGAAAATTAAATAGCCCTTGAGAATTGAAATGCAAGGATAAGATTACATATTATTGTGGCTATGCTATGTCGCATTTTCTTTTATTAAAAATGAGTATATCAGTTTGGATTTATTTGACAATGGTTTATGCCTACAGACTCCAAGCTTTAAAGGTTCATTCTGTACAGTAATACTTCAGAAAGATACATCTCCCTCATCTGCAGGATCTCATTTGTAAGCTAGGCTCACCTTCTGCTTCTTGCAGTAATAAACGTTCATGCCTGCAAGATTTTAGATGAGATATTGTGGTCCCCCTTTTATCCCCTTTTCAACCTATTGCCCTATAAGAAGGGTGTTTCTTTTCTCGTGGTCTTTAGAAGGCAAAAACCTCGCTTGACTCATTTTTCCAAGGCAGTTCTTTTAATGTGTTTGGAATTGCTTTCTGAATACTGTCTCTGATGTTACTGCTTAGATGTTTTGTTATATGTGAGCTAGAAAATAGGAAAAACCGCTTAGATGACTGCTTTCTCGATTAAAAAACAGTTCCAATAAAATAAAATAAAAAAGTGTTTTCCTTGGGTCTCTATGTCTTTGAGGCTTTTGATGTTTAAACAACTTGTGTAACAACTGGCGGAAATTGTATTTAAATATGCATAGAAAGCAATGTAAAAAATCTACCACGCAGCCACTTTAAAACCCACTCTCACAGGAGTGATTTTTAAAACCAGAGATGATATATGTGTGCTCTGAGTGCCTGCTTACTTACATGTGCAGGGCAGAAAGCCCTTCTCTTGGGTTCCCTTCCTAGCAGATCAGCAGACTCATCTCCCAGCCACTCTTGGTTTAGGAGGCAAAGGAAGCCCTCCCAGGACGCACGACACTGTGACAAGGTTGGGCCACTCTGAGTGCAGCCTGTCTGGTCCATTGCCCTGCACGTTTCTGGCCTGGTCACGTCTCTCCCTGCTTTCTGTGCAGCTCTTCTCCATATGAAAGCAGTTTTTGGGGGCTTCTGTGCAAGTTTCTGAGAGTTGTGAGAGATTTGCACCGTACACAGGGGACACGAGCATTGGATCAACAAAGAACTGTCACCCAAACACTGTGCCCTGCAACAGGGCACTTAACATCTTGAGACTTTGTGTCCTTATCTATGAAATGAGGACAATAATATTTGCCTTGGAGCTGGCTGTAAGATTAAAAGACTTACTGGATGATCAATAATGGTAGTTGGGGGAAGCCGGGATGGTTCAGTGGGTTAAGCGCTCGCTTTGAAGCCCCGGGGACCGAGGATCGAATCCTGGCCCTGGCCCGTGCAGTCCCATATGCTGAACTGGGGAGTGTCCAGCCCAGTTCCTGCCCTGCGCAGCCCCGTGCCAACCTGTGGAATAAAACTATGTGGAAAAACCAATGATGTACAACTATGGAGACTGCTCTGGGCCCTAACCCCCTCTCTGTCTCTGGATCTCTCTCTCTCTCTCTCTCTCTCTCTCTCTCTCTCTCTCTCTCTATATATATATATATATATATATATATATATATCTGTCCAAAACAATAATAAATAAATAAAAATAATGTTAGTTGTTATTATTATTTTAAGTGTATCTTAAAAATAAACTACCATTTAGAACCAAATCCCATTCACAGAATTAAAAAATCTTTTTGAACTTAAAACCTCCAAATCCCTCATCTTTCAACATTATCAAGCCAAACAATAGACATAACAAAAACCTCCCAGAAATCTCAATTTGAAACGTGGAGTACGAAGCTAGGGGAAACATAAGTTCATTTCCCTTGCAATTCATCTGTGTATTCCCCATCTCTACTTTTCTAGCTCTATGCAGCTATATGGCATCTGGAGGCTCTTAAAAGATTTTTTATCTTATTTTTTCCTGAGATGATAAATATTTTGGCACGACTAATTCTTGTATGTTAAAAAGCTGAAAATGGAGGAATAAAGTCAGGCCTTCCAAGTGGTAACTGGAAGAAATATTTATAGTTCTATTCCCCCTAGTTACGCTTGGCTTAACTGTGCAACTTAATTGTACAGCAATAAAAAAGCACAGTATGAAAGTAACCATGCCAAGGACCACATACAAAGAGAGTACACTAATGCTTTCATTTTTGTTTTTGTTTTTGAGGGGTTTTTTTTGTATAAGAAAATGATTTTGTAAAACATAGATGATAAAATATGTATAACTCCCCGTTAAAAGCCACAGTGCTCCTACTATGTGCTGAGCATTGTATTAAATGTATTGTTATTGATCTTCCAAAGACAAACTAGTCCTTGCCTCCTTAAAGCTAACAATCACAGGAAAGAAATAAGACATTTTCACAAATATCAAAACTATAAATCATGTGGGAAGTGCAAGAAAGGTAAAAAAAAAAAAAGGGAGTATTTATGAGAACAAAAAATAATGAAAGTGAATACTTTCTGCTGAGACCTTTAGGAAGACACATGGCATTTAAACTGGAAAGGATTTCAACAGAAGAAACAGGTGAGGTTAGAGTGATCCAGGAGAAGAAAAACTGAACAAAGACAGTGAAACAGCGAGTATTCTGGTGTGGCCGGATGGATGGATGGGAGAGGTGAGAGAAAAGGCGTAGACTAGTCACACTGTGGGTCGCACTGGGGAGTGTGCATATATTTTTAGGGATAGTAACAGGGCATGAAAGCTTAGGGAGCAAGAGTAAGGAAGAAGGAAAGATCTCAGAGGTCATAAAGGCCTACCCTAGGAGGAGCCATTCCCATGAAACAGGAAAGAGAAAGTGCTTCCTGCTGGGGCTGGGGGAGGGCAGTGGGAAAGAGTAGAGAAAAGATGAAGGTGCCATTCTTTCCTCTTGACACACAGACGTTTCTAGGTTGACACAGAGGGAAAAGAGAAGGTATATCAAGGCCCACCAATGGAGCACACACTGCCTAAATATGATGTCACTAGGATGGCTTTGTCCTTATCCCCAGTGTCTATACTAGGTCAAAGTCCAACTATCAGCTCTGAGTTATTCAGAACCCCAACAAGGAATAGGTGGCACATTCAAACTAGAAAACAAATGGGTTCAACAAGGAGATGAATCCAGTAGGGATGGTGAGGAAGGCTAGTCTGGCACAGGAGAGCTGTGAGCACCCCTAGGCCTGGGTGACAAGGGAACAGAGTTCTCAGGACCTGAAGAGAGTAATGCAACTGTTGCCATACCACTTCTGGGCTAAGAAGCATCCAGGAGGTAATCACCCTGACTTGATCCCCTTCTGCCCTCCTATCTGCTGCTGAACCCACGGGCCAGCCAAAGAGCAAGGAAGCTCATAGATGCAGCTCAAAAATGGTCAGCCTCCCAGGCTGCAGGGCAGAGTAGAGAAGGGAGAGGATGTAGATGAAGGGGCAGAGGGAGATGATCGACCCCATGCACTCCCATAGTTTCCTGTGCTTCGTGTTTATAGCACTTGTCACAAGTAGAGATAAAGAATGAATCGCACAATTAGTGCGATTCATCACCTCTACCTACTAGAATGTATGCTTCATGAGGGCAGATACCCTTCGGATCCATTTTCTGCTGAATTTCCAGTACCTGGCCCAATGCTTTACATATAGAAGGTCTCAAGAAATGGTTGTTTGATTATTTATTTTAAACAGAAGAAACTTTACATTTAGTTTTGATTGCAGGTGTTTTGTTCTGTTTTTGGTTTTGTTTTTTTTAGTTCAAAAGAACCCAAACAATATACATTTTACACTGAGCTTTGGATTAATTTTAAGCCAAACCAAGAAGAATAATTGTCAAGCTGAAAGTCTTTCCTCATAGTTGTGACCACAATTTTTTTTTTTTTCACTGATTATCTTTCCGAGAGGTAGCAACATAAGGCTGAATATCTGTCTCGGCTCCACATGGAATTATGGTGGCTGGCATTATATAGGAGAAAGTTTCCTTATAGAGCCGTTTCACGTCCTTAGTCTTCTACAGACTGCAAGAATTGTTCGCTTAACTGTCTTATCTTCATCAAATAACAGTCAAACCGATCTGTATTGTCTAAAAAATTCACTTAAATCAGTCACAGCTTTCCTTAATGACATTAAGTGTGAACTATGGCGGTTACAGGGAAGAGAAATACATAGCAGGAAGAGCCATGTATCTATTTATATTGCTAGAACCCCCAAATCAACTCAGTGTATTTAAAAGATCTTACTGGCTTTATTGAAGGTTTCATGAGTCAGGGAGCATCCCTATCTACCTGGAAGAGAGAAAGGAGCTCCAATGAGCTGTACAAAATGAAAGGCTTTTATAGGCAGAACAGGGCTGGAGAAAAGAAATTTCTAGGAACAAGCAGATTGTTTCAGACAGGGTTACCTGCCTATGGAGGATGGAAAGGCCTAACAGTCAGAGTCCCTCCCTGGTGCTGACCACGTCATTCCAGGTTGACTGGTTCAAGGTGACGTTCCTGGGAGAGGCTGAAACTGTCCTTAGGTTCGGTATGAAGTCTTGGTTTGGTGACGTGGACTTAGCACAAGTGACTCCATCATCTGGGGCCTGTTGTTTCTTGTCTTTCTTTCTTTCTTTCTTTCTTTCTTTCTTTCTTTCTTTCTTTCTTTCTTTCTTTCTTTCCTTCTTTTTTTTTTTTAAACAATATAGTCATTTATCAAGGACATCTTCTCTGCCAGGCACTGTGCAGGAAGCTTGAGATATAAGTGTGAACACAATCATAGTCCTAGCCCCAGAAGAATTTGCAGCAGGATGAGAAGCAGACAACGAGGGAAAATGCGGGACAGACTTACTGGGCAGGAGCTGTGTAGGGAGAGCAGAGCCCTGGGGCTCCGGGGAAGGGCACCTCATGCAGACTTGGGGGTGGCATGAGAAAACGCATATCTGGAAGAAGTGATGCCTGGACTGTGCCCTGAGCAAGAGCAGGATGTAAGGTGATTTGGAGTGTATTGTAGATATAATGGGATGCCATTAAAGGCCGTGCTAAAAGATCCAATTTGCATTTAAACAGATTACTCCTCCTGGCTGCTTTTGTGCCAAATGGATCGGAGAGTGGCAGAAGTAGAAGCATAGACCCACTTCAGAAAACATTGTTCTGGAAGAGAGTGGCCATAGTAATTGTGGAGAAACGGGCAGATTCTAGATATACAGGTGCTCCTTGATTTACCCTGGATGGGATTACGTCTTAATGAACCCAGAACAAGGTGAAACTATCCTACATCAGAAATGCATGCAATACAACTAGCTTAAACATAGCTTAGCCTACCTTGAATGTGCGCAGAACACTTAAATTAGCCTACTGTTGGGTAAAATCATCTAACAAAAGCATATTCTATAATTAAGTGTTAAATATCTCATGTAATTTATTATGCTTACTGCTTTTGTTTCATCTTAAAGCGCCCAAATTCATACGTTGAACCATTATAAGTCAGGGACCATCTGTATTTTGAGGACAAATGACAGAATTTGCTAATGGTTGGAGTGAGGAAGAGGAAACAAGATGAAGCAAAATGTCCTTGAGAGTTTTGGCTTAAGCTTCTGGGCAGGTGGTGGTTCCGTCATCTGAACTGTGGAAGACCAGAAAGCAGATGCTGTCAGGGGGTGTGTGATGCTTTGGACAAATAAGTTTTAGATGCGTACTAGACACTGAACTAGAATGGTACAGGCAGAAGCCAGGCTGCAATTGTCAGAAGGGAGAGTAGGGACTGAGAAGTGGAAGCAGAAAGTGGAGAACCAGTTTGGGGGTATTTTTCAATGAAAAGCAAAAGAGAAATAAGGGTAAAGCTGGAGGGAAATGTTGGGTGAAGGAAGGTTTGTTGTTTTACACAAGGCACCCCGAGAGTGTCTGCTGTTCTGAAGGGGAGGATCCAAGGGGAAGGAGAGACTGCTGATGCTGGAGTGAGAGATAATCATCAAAGGTATAAAGTCTCTGAGGAGGGGCGGAGGTGGTAGCTGAGACACACGAAGAGGAAGGTAAGGGGTGAGGCAGGAAGGCAGAGAACATGAGGAGGCACAGGTTTTTCTCTTTGGTAGTAGGAAGAGAGAGTTCTTAATTCTATTTCATCAGTGAAGAAGGAGGAAGCTGGGGTGAGGGAGTAAGAAAGTGTGGGGAGAGACAAGAGAGTGAAAGGGTGCTTAGACAGTGGGAAAGCAATCATCCTAGGGAAGCGTACTAGGATTGCTGGGTGCTGTTAGACGCTCCTTTAGGGTTTCTAATCATGACATGGATGCAGCTAGTCACCGTGGAAGTCCTATGTGTCCTTTTCCTAGCAGCGATTAGCAATGTTGGCACGGATGTGTTCAAGCAGGTTGGAAGAAGAGAAGGGCAAGTGTGTTGAGGTTGGTTGCCTGGGAGTGATGGAGCGTAAATCTATAAGCCAGGCAGCAGGGACGTGAAAACAGAGGGGGCATGGTGAAGAGTGGGACGTGGTCACTTAAATATGTCAAGGGGTTAACACGGTGTAACAGTGGAACAAGTGAGCTGGAAAGACAGGAGGTGATAGTGAGGGAGCAGCAGAGTGAGAGTGTGATTTCAGAGGGGGGGACCACAGGACCAGGATCTCAGCAGGGGTGTGGGTGGAGGAAAAACTTACAGAGTTGGGGGCCAAGGGCCAGGCCAGAGAAGCCAGAATGTGTCATCCTTGTGGATGTCAAATGTCATTGAGAATGGTGACGGTTGTAGAGGTGGAGAACACAGGGAGCAAAGGTGCTCAAAAAGAGGAGTCTGGGAAGGGGGTCAGGAGGGGACAGCCTAAGAAAGGAAGACAATGTGGCAAATGAGAAGGTAGAAGCATCAGGCAGCCTGGGCTTTGAAGGAAGAGAAATGGCTTGCATGTGAAAATGAGCATCTTATGCTTTATGTGGTAGCCCTGAGATATAAGGGGTGTGTGAAGGCTGACAGGAGGTGGCATCCTCAGGGAACAACCATGCTTAGACCAGAAAGGCTAGGAATATTCCAGAAGTTAGAGGCAGGGAGTGGTTTGCTGATCATGGATCTAATATTCTACAAGGCACAGTAAGGACTCAGAGAGAACGGGAAAGGGTTAGGGTTAGGCAAGATCAGACTGTATGAAGGAGAGTCTAGAAAAGAGACCAGGAACAAGACCAGGGGTTGGCAATAAAAACGGAGGGGAGATAGTCTTGTGATTGCAGATAGAAATTGGGCCCCTGAGAACTGTGACCTCCGGGCTAAGGGGAAAGGACGTCCTTCTGAGGTTTCCAAAATAAATGGTATTTTCCTCACCCTTACTCTGAAATTGATGTTGGCTCTTTCATAAGGAATGAAGGTGACAGAAGAGGTATTATGAAAGAGGAGAGATACTGAAGGGTAGAGAAAAAAAGATTTCCTTAGGTCACTTGTAAAACAGAAGGTTTTTCTTTTTCTTTTTTCTGATCAAATTATTAACTGTCTTCCCTAACAATTTGCAAAGACGGACATTTTAAGAAGCATATAGCAACCCCTTATAATTTCCTCACTAGAGAATACCACTGCTAGTAATTTTTTTAAATTCTTGCCTGCCTTCCCGGACACAAACACATTTGTATCTTCATTGAGACAACATAGGTATTGAAAATCACAGTGGACAGGAGGAAGCTGAAACGCTCGCATTTTATAGCCCTGCCTTAAAAAGAGGGGATATTAGCAGCAGAGGGGAAAAGGAACAGGGGACCTTGAAGGGGTTAAGGAGATTGGTGAATATCCACTGTGGTGGCTGCCACAGTGACATATCAACAGGAAATCGAGGAGGAATGGATACTTACTGAGCAGCACTGAGCACAGGGATAATGAAATTCTTTGATTTCCCCCCAGCATAGTGAAGGAGGGCATTCTGCCAACTCTCACCACTCCCTGACGCCCAAACAAGGAGAGCATCATTTATTCCAGAAAATTCCTACCAATTTGAAAAGATAACCTCAGCCAAACTGAGTTTCCAATGCTCCCCTGTCATCACTGCAAAGGTCATTGACAGATACCATGGGATGATTTTCCTTCTCTCCCTACCTGTTGACGTAAGAAATGGAAGAAACAAAAGAAAAAATTAAAAGATGTAGATAGTCTTTAATTCAGATCTTTCTTTTTAAAGATTTATTTTATTGTTTTTGACAAAGACAGAGAGAGATAGAGACAGAGAGAGACAGAGAGGAGGGGGAGGGCCCAGAGCAGCCTCCATAGTTGTGCATCATCAGCTTTCAACATGGTTTTGTTCCACACAGGTGGGCGGGGGCCGCACAGGGCCTGAACTGGGCTGGGGGCCTCCCGCATGGGAGGCACGCCCCCTCGAGCCAGGGGCCAAACCAGGGGGTGAGAACTGAACTGGGGGCCTCCCACATGGGAAGCACACCCCAGTTCAGCATATGGACTCACAAGGGCCGGGGTTAGGATTAGATCCTCAGTCCCAGGGACAGCAAAGTGAGCAATTAACTCGTTGAGCTGTCCTGGCTTCCCCTTAGGTCAGATCTTGACACGTATTCAAAAGGAGAAAATGACTTTTAAAAGGTTATGGTGGTCAACTTCCTTTGTCAGATACCACATGGTGTGAGCTGAGAGGATGCTTGGTCCCCCGTGAAAAGCAAAGCTTTTGTGTTCCCTCTAAATTTGATAACATAGTGGAGGCTTGTGTAAAAGTTTTTATTTTCTAATAGAGTATATTCTTTCAAACACGCTCTAAGAAAATTCTAAAAGAATTTCTTAGAAATCAAAAAAAAAAAATTCTAAACAGAATTTGCACCTTTTAAGAAACTGATAGGGTGCTTAAATAAAAAAATTTTTACTTTTGCACTTGTCTGGCTTTCTAGTTTGTAATGAAACTGCCAATGATTCTGCTGCGAAGTGTCTCAGTCTCCAAGGTCATGATTCCTGATCCTTCTTTCTCCTGACAGCACGCAGGCGAGAGGCGGCAGCAGGTGCATGCAACTGCCCACCTGGGGAGCAGAGAGGTGGGCGGCGCGAGGTCAGGAGGGCCGGAGGGCCTGCAGGGGCGGCCCAGGGGACCGGCAGGCAGCCGAGAACTGGGACACGAGGAAGATCCACTCCACGGCTCAGTCACCAGGGGGCCTGCGGTCCCTGACCAGAGGCGAGGTTGGGCGGAATTAGGGGGCAGGGACAGGGCAGGGCAGCTGCAGGTGGAGAAGAGGGGCACTCACCATATCAGGGACGCGCCATCCTTAGAAAAATCAGCCTGCCTGCCCTTGTGTCTGGGTTTTTTTCAAGCCATGGTGGCAAATAAGCAACACAGACGTCTGATGACGGTGCATCCTGAAAAAGAAAAGCATGGGAAACCCTCACGCATCTTTCCCCCGGAATTTGACATAAAAATTCTTTGGGGTCTGTCTTTACTAAATGGATAGGATTCCGTGTGTGTGTGTGTGTGTGTGTGTGTGTGTGTGTGTGTGTGTGTGTGTGTGTGTGTGATTAACTAGGCAATTGTGCTCAGATCCATTATGAAAAGGACCCTTGAAGGACAGCTGCCCATGGAGTCTTATGTCCTTCAGAAGCCGAAGATGTCCTCTGATCTCCCTCACTGGAGAGAGACAGGGAAAGAGGAAGAAAGCAGTCTAACCAGCTATTTCCTTGCTTCTTTTCTTGGCCATCATTCTGATTCTTCCAGGCCTTTCCTCTTTCAGTGCCATGCTTCAGTGTCTGAAAATTTCTCTCCTCTTGTTCAGTGGTTCTGTGGATTTATAACTGATTGCTAAAGCTGAGAATAAGAATCGCTGCCTTTTGAATAGTACCCCACATAAAGTGATTAATAAATAATCGAAAGCAATTAATAGACCCAAAGCGAAGCAGTACTGAGACGGTGAGCAGCTTCTAAAATTGTCCCAAAGATCCCTGCCTCCTGGTGGTCAGTCCCTCACGTAACCCACTCCCGCCTTGTGTGCAGGATGGACTTAGCAACTTGCATCTAACAAACAGGATGTGGCAAAAGTAATGGATGCCTCTTTGACATAAGATTTTAAGATGAACTTTAGTCTTAACAACACTCTTTTCCTTCCTTTGCTCTCTTGCTCAAAGCAAGCAAGCTGCCACGCTGTGAGCTGCCCTATGGAGAGGTCCACAACGTGAGGACAGAGGGTGGTTTCCAACCGTCAGCCCAAGTGGAACTGAATCCTGCCGACAAGCACATCAGTGAGCGTGGAGGCAGGCCCTTCCTCATTTGAGTGGAGATACCTGTAAACCAGGTAGCACTTTGATCACAGTCATTGACAGATTCTGAGCAGAGGACCTCATGAAGCCCTGACCTACAGAAACTGTGGGATAATAAATATGGTTGTTTGAAACTGCCAAGTGTTGGAAGTAATTTATTACACAATCATTGATGCCTAATACAAGTGATAATGTCAGTGTTAATAATATTAATAACTATCATAACATCTTGCACTTGTGGAATGTTTCAGACTCTTCCAAAGAAAAATCATGTTTCAAAATTAGAAAATTAGAAAAAAATATTACCAGTCTTCCCCTAACACATAGCAGCTGCATTTGAAAGTACCACTTACTCCTTTCTAACAAGAAAAACTGGTTCATTCAACTGGTTTTCATTACCTTAATTCCTATCTCCAAAACCATTTGAAACCTGTTACCTAGCAAGGGAGTTATTTTCTTCTTTGTCTACATTATTAGGAAGAATCCATGTTTAAACCATCTGGCTGGGGTGTTCTTTGAACTTCAAATTGGTAGCAGCCAGGTGGATTTCTTACCCTGTGCTGGGTTTCGTAATCCCTGTATTGACTTCTGTTCCAAGAGAGGGACTCGGATTTGAAGCTGTCAATCAGTATTTTTGCCAGTGGAGATGAAATATAAGGGGAAACATTTTTCAAATTAACATAAGACCAGTGCTCAAATTGGGCAAGACAACAAATAATTTTTTCTAAAAATTTTTCCCAGAAGGAGCTAATTACTATGGGAGAAAGTAATCTTCGTGTTTGGCTTGAATAATAACCACAGAAACAGCAAAATGCAAATACATATAAAATGATGGAAAAATTAAAGGAAGAAAAACTTTGGATTTCATTCTTATGGGGGCTTCCTTTTTTTTTTTAAGCACTGACTATATGTCCCCACATCTATACCCACACACCCTCATTAACAGAATGAGAAATACAGGACCTACACTAAAAATTCACCCATTTTGCAAATAGTTATTGAGCATCTAATATGCGCCAGGCAAGCTCAGAATGTAAGGGATAACTGCAGAGTAAGACAAACACAGCCTCCATGCTGATAAAGCCTAAATTCTAGTGGGAGAGACAGATAAGTAAAAGCTAAAGCGATAAATCAATAAATAATTACGGCTTGTGATAGTGATTGAAAGTAAAAAGGAGGAATTGCTTACACTGGATGTTCAGAACAGGCCTGTCTGGGAACTAATGGAAGGGTGGGGTCAACTGTGTCAGGAGCTCGGGGAGAGCTTTCCAGACAAAGGGAGTTACACACATAAAAGCCCAGAAAGAAAAAAACTGTGGCATATTCTAGAAATGGCCAAAGGTCTGTGAGCCTGGTGGAGAATGTGGGGAGGAGAGGGGGTGCAGTAGTCATGGGCCAGAGCATTTAGGCCTTTGTGGACTCTGGAAAGGAGTGGAATTTCACTCGAAGTTCAAAGGGAATCCATTAAAGGCTTTTAGGGCTCAAATGGCATGATCTGATTTATGTTTTCAAAACATCGCTCCTCTGGCTCTGTGAGAAACAGACTGAACATGAGCGAGAACGGGTGGCAGAAGCTGAGCTGGAAGCCCATTGCCCTATTCCGGGCTAGAAAAGATGACAGTGGCTTGGAACAGGGGAGCAATAGAGATGAAGGGAAAGGGACAGATTTGGGAGGTAGGATGAATAGTACTTGAAGGTGACTTGGTGGTAGGGGTGGAAGGAAAGACTCCATCAAGGAAATCCTCTGGAGTGTGGTGTTTATAAGGTGACCAGATTTTAACATTGGTAAAGCGGGACACCATTGACCGGGGCGGGGGGGGGGGGGTTCTTGATTAAAAATTGGGTCTATCTCCCGCCATTCCCTAGCTTGTCGTGCATTCTTTCCAAAAATCGGGACTATTTAAAAATGCCATGGGCCGCGGGACAAATTGTTAAAAATCGGGACCATCCCACCAAAAGCGGGACGTCTGGTCACCTTATGAATTAAATGAACGTGGTGCCATGTCATCACGCTGAGAAATCCCAAAATAGAGGTGTATGTTCAGAGACTCAGGAGACGGGTTTGGAACATGCCAAGTTTGAGATACCTCTGTGACATTCAAGCACAGATGTAATTTAGGAGTTAGGATATGTAAGTTTGAGTTAGATATAACAAGTATAAAGACAATCATAGTTTATGATTGGGGGAAGCCAGGATGGCTCAGCAGGTTGAACGCTTGTCTTGCAGCCCCGGGGATCGAATCCCGGCCACGGCCTCTGCGAACCCTTATGCTGAACTGGGGAGTGCCCCCAGTTTGGTTCTTGCTAGGAGGCTCCTGGTTTGGCTCCCGCCCCAGGAGGTGGGGGTGTTTCCCATGCGGGAGGCCCCTGGCCCAGTTCCTGCCCTGCGCAGCCCTGAACCCACCTGTGGAGTGAAATTACATCCAAAACTAATGACATACAACTATGGAGACTGCGCTGGGCCCTCCCCCTTCTCTCTGTCTCTCTCTGTCAAACATAGTTTATGATTGGTCTAAATATACAAATATATACAGCATGAGGATTATGTTTGGTAATTCAATTCTTTGATTTTTTTTTTTAGAGAGCTGAAATAAATGTTAGTTATTTTCCACTTTTCACTGTAGCCCAAACATAAACCAATGCAATCAATTTTTTTTTCTGTTTCATGTTTCCCATTTTTTTCTTTTAATATTCAATTTTTCACTATAAAAAGGCTTTCTTAGCTACAGAAAGGAGAGAGATCTATAATTTTCAGAGCACCTTCTATAAAACAGGCAGGGACAATTTAAGATTGCTTTATCCACATTAGTGACAGTCTTCTGATATCATTTCATTGCAGCCGGTAAAGAGACGGAGTTTCCAAGCATTTAGGTCATGTGCTCAATGACATATGGTCAGGACGTGAAGCCAAGTTTCCTTCGGGCACTAACAGTCACGCCCCATCTTTGCAGCGGCTGTGGAGCACAGAGCTGCTGCTTCTGGTCTCTCCTTTCATTTCCACCCTTTTCCACACGGTTGTGACATCTCTTTTCTCATTCAACACAAGTGAACGCCAGAACCACGGAGAAGAACATTCGTGGTACGTGGCTCGTGGCTGAGCTCTGGCCACACTCAGCGCCTCACCTCTGTCCACCAGCTTCTGGCAGCCTGACGCTGTCTCAGCTACTTCATAAAAAGAGGTTCCCAATATACCTTCTTCTCAGGGTGTCGCAGTGCTGGCTGTAACTGGCAATTTTCTGGACCTCTGCCTCCACTGAGGACTAGCGGTTACCTAAACTGGGCATTTTCTCCTGGCCGTAATCCATAGGAAACTAGATTTATTAACTCTCAGGCTTGCTTAATGGAACCACCAACTTGATTTTCTTCCTCTTTTCTCTTTGTTCTTCCATAATATATTATCTTATTATATATCTTTATTCTGTGGTTTCACTTTTAATTTAATTTTTTTTTCTTTAATTTTTATTATTTTTTAAAATAGCCCAATGCCCTTTGCCAGCAGTTTGTACTTTCCTTACATTTCTATTTTTTGGAATAGTACTATTTTAACCTTTCAGTCTTTATTTATTCATTTATTGAAACAAATTGATATTCCAGCACAGGACTTGGCCATTCTATTTCAGGAAAAAAAAATAGTATTGGTCATTAGGAAATATACCTATCTTAATTAGATATAATACTCAAAGGAACTCCCACATTATTTTTTTAAATCAGTGCTCTATACCAATTTCTACATGTCACTCACTGCTATAAGCTGTGAGCTACCACTTAATCCTTCTAGCCACTGCATGAGACAGATACTGTTATTACCTGTACGTTACAGAGACTATTATTACCTGCATGTTACGGATAGAGAAACCACCAGGAAAGTAGAACAAGGACTCAAACTAGAAAATCTATGTCCACTTTTTCACATGGAAATGAACTCTAACCGCTATCACCCGACTGCAGCATGTATTTAGGGTACTGGATGATGAAAAGAGGGGAGGAAATCAGGAAAGGAGGACTCCTACTCTGCAAAGATCTGGCTTATTCCCAGGAGAAGAGAGTGAAGTCCAAATGGGCAGAACTGAAAAGGGGGTGTGATGTAACCAGGCTGTGAAGGGAGACAGGCCTCTTTGGGAAGATAGAACTCTTTGGTGCCCTTCCTTTTGATACTAAAATAAAAGTGTTTGTAATCTGGAAATTTATTTCTTTTCTTGCTAGTTTTCCAGTAAAGAAAGTTCCAGATAGTCAAACAGTGTGAGGTACTGATCTGCAGACACTCAAAAAACATGGCAGCCTCAGGGAACATGGCTCAGCCTATTGAGTGAACTAAGGGACAAAGTTCCAGGGGGTGATTGGCAATACCCTTGGGTAGGCACCATGAGAGCAATCTTAGATCAACATTCTAGAGACTGTGAGACCAAACCCAGTTACCGGGATAAAATGAAGAACGTTTCTGTGAATGGGGGGAAAAAAGGAGCTAGGAAACATTTGTATTTCATAACATACATAAATTGCTTATAGTTCAGGAGAAGATTCTGAGCATGAGTTCATAGTTAAGTTTATGTCATTATATGTAATTTTCAGACACGCTGATAGCATTTGTAAGTTAGAAAAAATTCACACATCCAGTGGTAGTCCATCTCCAATGAAGTGTTCTTGTGCAAACAAGTTCCTGGTGAGATCCAATTCACTGCTTTATCAGTAGCACCATGGTTGAGCTTTAGCTGAACCACAACGTATCCGCATAAGATAAAAGTCAAGTATTTGGAAAAGTATAGATCAAAGGAAAATAAGCCTGGACAATATATAAAGACTTAACTAAAAAATGTACAACAAACTAAAGTGATAATGATGATGCTAATAGTCCCACACAATTAAAGAGTGACGAATAATAGTGAATAACTGTGATCAAACCAACGTAAAACTGTTACTATGTTGACAGTAAAGAATACTTTCAGAAAGTAGGAGAAATTTCGTATATCTGCAACACATAAGTAAACACTTTTGCAAAACTGTTTAATAGCCTATAGGATAAAGGTAGAGTCCTCAATAAATTCTAGAATAAGTTTAGTTTATGATACCGCAGTTTAGTCATTCTTCATAGCTGAGTCTCCGTCGAGGTTAGGAAGGCTCTGGGCTGCATGTTACAGAAACTCCAGTTGACAGTGGCTTCAGCCATAAAAATGTTGTTTATGGAAAAAACAACCTGAGTGCATAGGAATCAGGGATTAATCAGATCAGCAGCTCCAGATTTGGGGGCATTTGGTTGATGTGTCCAAGATTCTCTAGGTATCCTCTGAAGCATCAGCCATCAGCTCCTCAGGCCTCAGAATTAAAGGAGAAGCAAGGGTGTGGCCAGGGTGATGAGACAATCCTCTGAGTAGCTGTCTGCTTTTATCAAAGAGGAAAAATCTTGGCTCAAAGCCTACCCATGAGACCCGCTTTTGTGTCCCATTGACCAGAAGTAGGTCCTATGGCCACGTGAACTGCAAGAGAGACCAGGAAAATAAATATAAGGTGGTTGTTTTTTAAGCTTCCTGAGAGACAGACAGGCCAGGAAGAAGGAAGGTCAGAATGGCTGTTGCATAGTTCATATAAAAGGGTGGGCCTTATTCTCCGTGTTTGAAATCTTTCACTTTCTCTGCATTTCTTACAACATACCGTCAAGACTCCTCACCCTGGCACAGTTCTTCCATAAACTAGCCTCTTCCCCCTTCTCCAGCCTCATCCCCCATTCGTTCCTGCAGACAGCCTGCGTTCTGACCACCAGGGTCCCACCACGTTCCCACAGCGCAGCAGGCTGCCTGGTACCCCCAGGCCTCACTGTTTTCTGGTCACCCTTAAAGACAGGCTGTGAGGTGTGTTCCAGCATTTTCAATGAGGGGAATGTTGTTCTCTCCTCTAAGTTCCCAAAGCATCCTGTGCTCTGCTCTTGCACACGACCGCCTCGTTTTGTGTCTGCTCCTGTACTTGCCAGTCTTCCTCATCAAACATCGAAGGACAGGGATTTTATGATGTCCCCTTTGTGCTGCACCTTGCACAGTGCCAAGATTACACATGAACAGGCCTCAGAAGACCCTGTCTAGTGCAAGCCCACCTGCTTCTTCACGTAGCTACTGACCGATTTTACCAACGGTATGTTTCCCACTCTTTATTCTCTCGTAGGATAGAGTGTTGATCTCCACGAGGAAGTACTTTGTTATAAAATACTGTAATAGACCGGTTTTCTGTTTGAAGATCTTTACCACATTTTTACTTGCTTGGCTCACTGATGCCTGGGATAGGTTGGGAGAGAATAAGATCAGCAGGAAACATTCCACTCCTTTTTCCCTGTTATTTATTTATGGTTTTGAAAATGCTTTGTTTCCTACAGGGAAGCAATGCTACTCTTCCCACACTTTTTCACTGACTTTCAAAAGGGCTTAACAGCGACTGAGTTCCCCAGACTTTTCACCTAATATATTTATTTTACACAATGTGAATCTGAGGCCGGATTTCTAGGTACAAAGAGGGTATATGTGTTTAAGAATGAATTTATTTGTGCTTTTATTGCTCAAAACAATGCATATCTTTTAGCTGAGGTCTTGTGTCTTTTTTCGCTTCTAGAAATCTCTGAGCCATTCATTTTCTCTCCATACTCAGATCATTTCATTCTAGCTTCTATTTCTCTTCACTCTTCTGTCATATTTTCCATCTTTTTATTTCTGATGTATCTCTCAATTTACAAATTTCGCTTCTGCTGGATCTAAGTCATCATTTAGCAAGTATATTGAGGTTTTTAAGTGACTATTGTTTCCTTTCCATGATTTTTTTTAATAGTCCACCTTTTTCCAACTTTAATGATCTGTTCTTAAAAAAATACATACTCAATTTCTTCAAATGTTTTGAACGTTTTAAAGTTCCCTTCAATTGCTTATCACAATGTGAATTTTCTACTTTGTTGGGACCAAGGTTTCTCCTGTTGACCACTGAACTTTCTCATATAATTGCTACTTAAGAATTCATCTTCCCTAAGGGTTAGCTTTCCTAGCAGTTTCATATGGGCCTCCGTGGCCACTCTCAGGGGTGGTTTCACATTGCCTCTACTGAGGTTTTGACCTATCTTGCATTTTAATTTGAAGTTTCTACATAATATGGGTCATATGAATTCAGATTCTTTCACTTGAGCCTAGATTTGATCCTTCTGTGTGGATTATTACCTCCTCAACCCACACTGTCTCTGGGCTCTACCAAGGCCTGTTGGCCTCACCTCACAACAGGACAATTACTTCTTGCCTTCTCGCTTTAGGCAGGGATTAGGATGCTTTCGGTGGAATGGATCCACACCTTGAGTCTTATCGAGGAAAGTAGGAAGGCCCTGATTATAATATCCTGGCGCCTCAAAGCAACTTCAAGTCCTTTTTACTCTTTAGTCTTAAATTCCTTTTTCATTTGTGTAATCTGAGGTTTTTTCCTAATCTTGAGCTTGGTTACATACTATTAAAATAATTTAAAATATTTTATTGAGATTTCTATACATTTTTGTTGCTGCAAGAGGGATTGAGAGGTTTTTCCCTTCTGCTTAGTTTGCCATCTTGGAAGTCATTCTCGGCCTATATTTATCCCAAAAGTACTTTTCACTCTAGTACAGAGTAGGTGCACAAGAAATGGTTGTTGAATCGTATACGTATTTAAAATAGACATCATATGGCCAACTTGAATCACATCTAAAGGAGAGTTAAATCAACATGGAAAACACACAGAGCAAGAAGCTAATGCTATTTTTGGTGGTGTGTCAATTTGCATCCTCAATTTATAATGGAACTTTTTTTTCTCTTTTTCACCACTTAATTGCCTGTTAGGCTTATCTGAGCAATCGATTTCTTTATGGCTCTATCATTAAGTGAAGGAGTCTTGAGCTTTGGTCTGGGCAGATTCTGGGTTTAATTCCAACCGAGTCACATTCAAATGTTCCAGTCACATTGTAGGCCCTCAGTAATCACTTGTTGAAAGAAATGAATGAATTAATAATCTTACGGAGTATCAATTCCTCCCAAGTAAAATAGGGATGATAATAGTGTCAACATAAGAAATGTCCAAACTTGTAGAGAATTTTTATTAAAGTTAAATAAACTGACAAAACATGAATAGGATCTCAAATGATCCTGAGAATTAGTTTTTGCAGCTTCTTCTATGCATTTAAAATTAAGGAGGAGATGTAAGGAAGGTTAGAGAAAGCCAGGGGTCTATCGGATAACAGAGTAGTTAGCAAGATTATGTGCTTCCTTGTGGGTCAATACCCTCTTCCAGGAGTATTACTTTTGACATTTCAAAGGTATGTGAACCTAGATGCACAAGGACTATGCACAGGGTGAGTTTAAAACCTTCCACTAAAGAAATTATAGGCCTGGGGCATGACTACCCACCATGACCTGCCCAGTTAGGAATTTGTTATCAGCTCACCCACTGAGGTTATTTTCCACAGAACCCCTTTTTGTTCACAGTAGAAACCACCTCATAGGGCTTTGAGAATTAAGTGAGCTCATTCATGTAAAGAATTTGGCATAGTGTTTAGTGTAGAGTAAGAGCTCAATAAATGCACACTATTATTATTCCACACAGATGCATAAAATGCCTATCTCAGGGACTGGCCATAGAATAATTTAAATAACTATGCATTCTTTTTTTTTTCATTTTCCTTATTATTTCCATTATCTATATCTTCTTTTGAACACTATCTACTCTTTATAGGTGTGTGCTCATAGATGGTAATAAGTTCCCAATCTGAACTCATAGTTCTAAGATTTCTCCCAAGACTAAATTTCTAGGTAAAAAAAAAAAAGACTTTTTATATATTAGTAACAATGAAATGGATGATTTCGTGGTACATTTATACAATGGAATACTACTCAGCGATAAGAAATGATGAAATACAGTCATTTCTGGCAACATGGATGGACCTAGAGACCATCTTAGTAAGCGAAATAAGTCAGACTGAAAGAATCCGGAAAAATATGACCTCACTTATAGGTGGAATATAAAACTGAAAGTTACAAAGACACAGAGACCTATGGACACACCCAATAAGTTGGTGATTGCCTGAGGGAAGGGGAGGAGGGGGGAAGGAGAGAGGGAGGGGAGGTGGGAGAGGGCACCAGCATTATGGACACACTCAATGGTTTGGTGTTTACCTGGAGAGGAGGGAGGAGGGGAGAGGGAGAGTTGTGTGGGGAGGGGGGAGTGGGCACCAGATATATGGAGTTGTAGGGGGACCTGATTCTGGGAGCTGGGCACATAATGCGATGCATGGGTGATGTGATGTGGAGTTGTATATTGGGAAACTGTCTGATTGTTGCCAACCAATGTCACCCCATTAAATTTAACAATAAAATATAATAATATTAAAAAAAAAAGAAATGGATGATTTCTAGGTAAATATTTATTACATTATTAGAAAAATTGAATAAAGAAAATAGAAACTAAATAGAGGTCTAGCATCTCTGCATCATTGGAAATACTATGTTACATTATACCAAAAGAAAAAAGGCTTTCTTGTAATATATAATAGATATTAAAAACAAGGGAGAAATAAAAATACAAATTTCCTTGAGTTCATTCTGATTTTCACTGATTACCTTTTTGAGGGAGTTAAACTATCTCAAAGTAAATTAGATCATCATATAGTTTTGTGCTCTTATGGTCCCTTTAATATTCAACTACAATTTATGTACCGTAATTTAAACTCTAAATTTTAGAATTCTATTGTATTTTCCTGCTTGATCATAAACAGAAAGTTATAGTGCCATCTTGTGGAAAAAGCTCAGAATTGCATTGTATTAACTCAAATGAGACAGGGACACAGAGCTAGAGTTGTGTATTATCAAGATTAATCAGCATATTTCTGTTAAAGTAGCTCGATTTAACATTAAAAAGGAGAGAGTCTAGGTGGGTTTGCCACCCTCCCATATTTTTCTGTAGCATAGATAATAACCGGGGGAAAAAAGGGTGCCATACTGAAATGAAACCATGCACGAAGCATCTACCCAATTACAGACCATTTTGATTCCAAAGGGAGAAAGAAGAAGGAGAAATAAACTATGCCTGATACTCTGAACTGCAAAGCTGTGTACATGACTGAACCAAATACATTGCTAAACACAACTGAGAGGAGAGGGAATTGTTCTCAACCCTGAATAAACACCAGCTCTGCACTCACCACAGCCTAGTCCAGGCAGGGCCACCCTCAAATTATCACAGAGAAGAAATCTGGGGAGCTGACAGTGGTTATTGTAACAGGGAAGAGTTCCCGTGTATGAATGAGAGTGACTCCAGAATATTTATTTTGTCACAGGAAGGGCCAGAAACATTTGTTTTTAGGTTCAAGATGAAGCATATAATAGATAAGTTCAAGGCTCTATGAATGACACAACAGACAAAGGCTGCTACTCAGCCACTGGTTCAGGAGCAGTGTCCTTGCCTGCTGATAGCAGATCCCACAACAAGCACTCATGTTGCAACAGCTGGGCGTGATCGTCATGGTAGTACTGAGATCTGGTGAAGGCACCAACGGAAGAAATAGATTTGTCTTTGAGGTTTAATAGGTGGGCAAGTGGAAAGAACAAAGAAAGATGGTTCTTGTTGGGATGGGCCAACAGAGGGAAAGAAACTGAACAGGAGGAAACAAAATCTGGGAAGCAGTGATGGAATGGGGTGGGAGGTGATGAGGTCAGCTAAAGAAATGCGAAAAGCACTCAAAATGTAATCTTGTTTTTTTTTAAATATTTATTTTATTGTTCTTGACTGAGACAGAGAGAGAGAGAGACAGAGAGAAGGGGGAGGGCCCAGAGCCATCTCCGTAGTTGTGCATCATCGGGTTTTGACATGGTTTCGTTCCACACAGGTGGGCGAGGGTTGCGCAGGGCAGGAACTGGGTTGGGGGCCTCCCGCACGGGAGGCATGTTCCCTTGAGCCAGAGGTCAAACCAGGGAGCAAGAACTGAACTAGGGGCCTTCCACATGGAAAACACACCCCAATTCAGCACACGGGTCCACAAGGACGGGGTCCTAGATTCAATCCTCCGTCCCTGGGGCTACAAGGCAAGCTCTTAACCCGTTGAGCGATCGCTCAGCTTCCCTCATTTTTTTTGTAGTAGCATTTTGATGGCTAAAAGATAGCTTCTGGGAAGTATGTTGAATAAACTATCAAAGACAAAGAAAAGATGAGAGAACAGTAATAATGAAAGGCTTTATTAAAAAAAAAATTACATCCTTATGATCTTGTTCCTGTTACCAATATTTTTAGCTCCTTCATTGATCTGCAGGCCCGTGGTAGTTGTCAGCTACACAATTGCACTGTCCCTGCTCCCTGCTCTCTTCTGTATGTTTAAGGAAGTGGCCATGTATGTGTAGTGATTCATGAGACGGAAGGAATTTTATTTCTAAAACCTTACTTTAAATTTTCTTGCCTTCCTGGATTTAACTTAGATCCTTTAATGCTATAATAATTTGGTTTCATACTGAATGTCCTATGGGCTTTCATTGTCATTTATTGTTTTTAAAGAAGTTTTTCATAAATTCAAAATAATCCTTTTGGTGACTAGGCAATTCAATTATAGTGACAACACAAAAGGAACCCAACATGATCCAAGTCTCTTGTGAGATCAGATTTACTGCTACACCCAGATGATTTTATAGAATGAAAATTTGTATATGCATTTCAAGACACTCAACGGAAAGGCTTGATCAGAGAACCTAAAGCTTCAAATATGATGGGATCTCTAGTCTACATAAGGCAGAGCTGAATTCAGCATTTAAATGACTTGTCTAAGAGTTCTATGACTCATAAGTTGCCATGGCGTGGCTATTTAACTACGTTTAAAAGCACGTTTTTCAGCTGCCAGGTCTCCCCAATGCCCTTTCACTCCCAGGAAGGGGAGAGAACATCCAGTTCCTTCCGCTCATGGGGGAGAAGGCCCACGCCACGGGAACAGTTCATGTACATTCCCAACCTTACCACACAGTGAGCAGATCGGGCTGTCACTGCTTTTATCTTAACACTATTCTCTAAAGACCTAACTACTGCCACAACATTCAAACTATGGCTCCACCAGTTCATGGCCACATGGCCGTAAGCTCTCGGTATTAGTTATATTCAATCGAGGGACGCTGAGATGGCTCGACAGGTTGAGGGTTTGCCTTGCAGCTGCGAGGTGTGGGGATTGAATCCCGGCCCTGGCCCGTGCAAACCCATGTGCTGATCTGAGGCACAGCTGGTAACTGCTGAGCCCTGCGGTGAAGATTCTAGCCTCCCACGTGGGAGGCCCCCAGTTTGGTTCCTGCCCCGCGTGGCCCCGTGTCCACTTGTGTGGAGAAAGTATTTCACAACTAACGGTGTACAACTACAGAGCCTGCTCTGGGCCCTACCTGCTTCTCTCTCTCTCTCTCTCTCTCTCTCTCTCTGTTTCTCTCTCTCTCTCTCTCACCTTCTCTCAAAACAATAAAAATTAAATCTTTAAAAAATTATATTCAGTTAGCAAACTGAGGTGAGATTAGGACCTATCTTATAGGCTTTCATGAGAACACAGTAGTTGGCATATATTAAGCTCTCCACAAGTGTTAGCTATTATTATTTTATTATATAAAGAATCAGCATATAAATGTAAATTTATAACATGCACATTGTTATGCCACTGGTGTTCATAAGCATGAGATCATAAAATTGGGCATTGTAGGAAAGCACAGAATCTGACATCATATGCCTGGAAAATTGAATTTCCTGAGGTGTGATTGATGACCAACAATAAGAACGTAGAAGCCAGAAAGAGGGAATTCTATTAAAGTGCAAGCGGCACAAAGGAGGTATATTCAGGAAATAGCAGCGCAGAGAGAAGCTCTTGGAGACATAGAAGAGTGTTCATTGGGAGTGGGTGTTTAGCAGATGTTTAGAGCAGGAGTCCACGGCAGGGGTTTAGGATAGGAACAGAAATACTGAAAGGAGTCAGGAGCCATCTGAGGGAGCAGTTTGGACTGGAGACACTTCCTCCGATCTGTTTCCCATCTAGTCATTCATATCATCGCATCAGTAAATCTCCATTGCTTGGACTTAGCTGTGTGTATTGCCACCCTCCTTCATGGCTATTGGAAATGAATCTCACCTGGGAGCCTTAGAGAACCACAGCCTCCCACATCTCACCCCAGGCCCACCGCGTTCACACCTGCGGTTTTAAAGAAATGCCCAGGTGTTTCCTGTGCCGGCGACAGTTTGAGCAGAACCCCTTTCATAAGCCTTGAGCTTCTAGCACAGTGCCTGGCACTTGTCACTGCTCATTGGAAGTTTATTGAATGAATTAAGTGGAGCTCCCGGAGTCCACCACATTGAGCTGAAAAAAAAAGTAACGCCTTGACCCTAGAGCACAACTTCTACAGTGACACCAGAAACAAAGACAAATCGCCTGCCTTGGCTGAAAGGGAGACGTAAGGTTCTGCACAGAAAAACCAGAGAAATTAAGGACTGGAGTCAGTGGGCAGAGGAACTCAGGAATAGCTCAGAGACTCTGTGACTAGGACAGAGTTCATATTGTGAGACTCCTTCCCTAGCAGTAGGAGATGCAGTATTCTCAAATCAAACGATGCCTGTGTCCTACACTCAGGGAGACTACGTGTGCCATTGAAGATCTTTGTCTCAAGAATCTTAAATGGCGAAAGGATGAAGTAGAAGAGGTCAACCCACCCCTTCCTCCTGGATCACATTTTTAGATGTACAGAGAAACTGCCACTTAAACACATAATAGTTTATCTTAATATCTGCTTTGGGAGTTGACCCTCCGAATTCACTGGATAAGCCAACAAATCTATTTAAAGTGTTCACTCAAAAAAAAATTGAAATACAGTAGACTCTCCGTTAACTTGCATACATGTAGTATTATTTCTTCAATTATTTGCCCATTGCTTGAGTATGCTAGTTGCTTCAGTTCTGATTAACAGAGACTACTGTATTCATTGTGTTCATTTCTGAGACTTCCTTTTCTGAAAATAGTGCCCTGTTTTAACTTCGTTCTGTGCCCTTAATTATTTTCTAACCTGTGTTCACATTCCACGTTGTATAAGTTTCTCCCTTCACATTTCTGAAGCCACTCCTTTGATTCAATGTCGGGAATAGTCTTCTAACTGGGAATCTGGTATCAAGGTTAAAACTCTGGAGTCAAGTGAAACTTGACTTTCTGCTCCATCACTTGTTACATATGTGACCTTAAATTACTAACATCTCTTTTTCAGTTTCCTCACTCTGAGGAAACTTCAGTTTCCTTACCTCTGAGGTTTTGTGTAAGTTAAATGAGCAAGGTGCTTCACAGTGTCTGTGCTACATTGTGTTATGCACATGTTCCTTAACTTAAAAGTTGCACACAAGATGTGTCCAATAATTGTTTTTCTACACTGGGCCTTTATTTTCTTCACTGCCTCAACCCATCCCCATTGATTCCTTACAAGTCTTCCTAAAACACCCCTCTCAGCATTAGTTTGAAAGGTGTGGCTGCAAATGACAGGAAACCAATAGTGGCTTGAATTACAATATATCTACAGCTCACTTACCTAGTCACCTGGGAGTAGGCAGGCCCAGAATTGATTCAACAGTTCAATAAAGTCATCAAAGACCCAGATTTCTTAATCGTCCCACTTAGCCATGCTCAGTATGTGAGAGAGATCTTTCCTTATGAACCCAACGTGGCTGCTGAAGCTCTGAGCACCACATCCCTACACGACAGAATTCCCATCATGAGGTCAGCAAGGGGAACCAGATGCAAACAGAGCTAGAAAAAGGATTTTCTGCTTGAATATCTTTTTTTTTTTTTTTAATTGTTTTTATTTTCCAGAAGCACCTAGTGGATTTCCCTGACAGCTCATCACTCAGACTTGTGTTACGTGGTCACAGCTGTGACCACCATCCATTAAAACTAGGAAAACCAAAGGAAGGAGTGGCAAAGGGGAAGCTTTTAAGTGTCTGCCATGTTTTCATCACATCACTTTCTTGCTGTGCTTCAAAATTCCCTCCTAGCACCCCACTGCCTGCCCCCAAAAGCTCTAGCCTGATTGATCAGGCACTGCGATTCCTCCACGATGTAGCCCTTCTGTGGGCCTTCTCTGTGAGCCTATCCTAGTGCCAGCCATCCTCCCCGCCATCATCCTGACCCCCTTGTATTGTCCTGCCTTCCTTTCCTCCGATCTCAGTGCCTGTGATGTTCACCATTTCTCCTTCTTCCAGCCACCACCAAACACATGCGGGCCTGCTCAGCTTTGCATGTTAAAATGCAACCCTTCCTTAAGCGCTCGCTTTGCAGCCCTGGGGTCTAAGGATTGAATCCCGGCCCTGGCCCATGTGGACCCATGTGCTGAACTGGGGTGTGGCCCCCATTTCAGTTCTCACCGGGAGGAGCTTCCCATGTGGGAGGCCCCCAGACCAGTTCCCTTCCGGCGTGTCTGCCTGCCCACCTGTGTGCAATGAAACCATGTTGAAAAACTGATATCGTATATAACTATGGAGACTGCTCTGGGCCCTTCTCCTTCTCTCTCTACCTGTCAAAAACAAAATAAATCTTTTAAAAAATATATAAAAATGCAACATTTCCTTAAAAATCTGAACCAAGTGTGCTGTCTTTTACTAAAGCCCTGTCTGATCCTCCAAGGCAGAAAGACCTGTCCTTCCTTCACGTTCCTCTCAATGTTTTAGATTATTTCAATGTTCTCTGATATTTTAGCTATGGAAAGGGGTATATCTTTCTCACCTTTATGTTTCGTTTTTTTCAACTAGGCTTAGTAATAATAACTGTTATAAACCTATTTCTTGAGTGTTTACTATGTGCCAGACATCTAGGGCACTAAGTATTTTACATGTATTATCTCATGACACTAACCTTTTAAAAGTGTGAATGTTCACATTTTAAAGAGGAGTGAACTACTGTTAAGCAAGATTTAGTGACTTGTTTTAAAAGTAGCAGATGTTAAATGACCTGTATTTTCAAACTCCTCAACGTAGTACTTTCCAGTGTAGCATGTTCTCATTAAATTTTTATTTAAATGAATGGAAGTATTTGTATAAGTCAGCTTATTAGTTACTTTATTGTATAAGATAGCTAGTCTGTGTCATATGTGCCCTGCACCTTCTTCCTCCCCCTAAATTGGGGGTGTCCAACCTTTTAGCTTTCTGAGTCACATTGGAAGAATTGTGTTGGGCTAAACATAAAATACACTAATGATAGCTGATGAGCTATAGAAAAAAATCTCAAAAACAAACAAACAAAACAAAAACCAAACAAAGAACTCATAATATTTTAAGAACGTTTACAAATTTGTGTTGGGCCACATTCGAATCCACCCTGGACCACATGTGACCCACAGGCCATAGGTTAGACAAGCTTGCTCATGTAAACCCAAGAAAAAAATTGTGTCTTTTAAATAAGTGAAAAAGGTTGAGATATCTGCCTCAACCTTTCTCATTTTACCTTAGCTATGTGGTCTTTTATTCATCTGACAACAGAGACCTGTGTTAACTGAGTACGTGCTGTTTGTGCGTGCCAAGCAGTATACTAAGTCCCAATACTTTTGGCTCCATCTAACTCCTTCAACAGAAAGTGGCTTGAATACACAGTGGCTATATTATTTACATCCTCATTTGTAAAATGGGCACAACGTTAGCACCTATCTCACAGAGTTCTGGAGAAGCTGGCATTTTGGACACCCATGCACAGAAATGAAAGGAACTGAAGACCTCCACGATAGTGGGGCTGCCCAACCCACGGACGCTAACTTTCTGTTTTGTGAGCCAATACAGTGCCTTGTTGATTAGTCAGTTTAATTTAGGATTTCTGCTCCTTGAAGCTGGAAGCAGCTTATCTGATGCAGTGATATATGAAAGCTATTTTTATTTTTAATTGTCAGGATGTCACCATTGTATTACAAATTCTCAAGAAAGATTATTTGTATGAAGTATTGTTCCACCAGTGTTGGAAAGCACTTTTCTAATAAAAAGAGAATCAGCAACCTCGTCTTCTAAGACAACAACAACAAAAGAATGCTCTTAGAAATAAGGGAATAAGCATTCTACTTATCTGAGAATGAATATATATTTCCTGTGAATATAAGCTTCTAGAATTCAAGTCATGTTTCAATATTAAAACCTCACTAGAACAAAATTTTTGATCTCTCATTTGGCATAAAAGATGCCAATATTGAAAGTCTATGTCTTATGTGTCCCTAAACCTTGAATAATTGTAGGGATTGAGAACTATGTCCATGGAAAGAGCACTGAATACTCAATCCAAAAAATACCATAAACAGGAAATTATGTCTACACAAAGTCAATGGTCTGACTGGTTGAAATGCTGATATCTTTATTTCATTTAGAAAGTTGATTTATTAAATTACAATGAAGCTTAACGCGTCACATTAATTTTATTTACTCCTGGAACACAGGTTGTAGAAAGAATGTGACTCTAGAAATCAGGGGCTTTTTGTATGAGTTCTACAACTCCCAGTAGCTATGCGGTTACAAGTACACAATTAACCTCTTGTTACCTTGTCTAGGCGAGTGAGGACAGGAGGGTCTCAGGGGTAACCTGTGAGTTCTTCCTCTTCTATAATTCCAGAACAAACTTGCATCTTACATTTGGAACAACAACAAAAAAATAACTGAAGGCACATTTTTATAAGCATGTTATATGAAATGTACTCTCATTCCCAATTGGTAATTGTTTTCAATTTATAACTTAGTCTGTTTTCAAATATTTCTATTGGAATTGTTTACTGGAAGCAGGTAGGGCCTTCCCTTATAGATGAGTTTTAATTAAAGAGCCCATGTACCCTGCAATGGAAAGATATTTTAAAGAGAGGTATAAACAGATTGTCACAATGAAAAAGTAAAATTTCCCCTCTGTGGTGGTTAGAAACAGGATTAAAATGAAGCGTGGTTCTTAAGCCCGCAATGTATTTCATAAATCAGAAGATTATCATGAACAACATTCTTATTAAAAATGATACTGTCACCATCCTCACTTATAGGGTAGTGGTAGGCTTTGTAGGGTGTGATGTTTTTACTGCAGTGTCTTCTGTGACAATCACGTTTCATGGGTCCAATGACCAAAGTCAGCCATAGGCAAATGTGAGAAGCAAAGATGATTTTCCATAAACGAGTATTTCCCCTTATCTCAGTAGACAAATGGTAGAGTGATTTCCTTTGATCTACTGTTAGCTCTTTTTATTTCTGTCTTCACCCCTCCCCCAACAAAAGATGTGTCTATTCCCCATGATTATTAATTTGGGGCATGTTCTTAGTAAGTTCACTGTCTTTTCTCATTTTAAAAGGCAACACAACCTTTGGCTTGATAAATATGATTCAATTGAGCTAAGCGGCTGTTCCGCTGGAACTTAAAAAGTAAAATGCCAATATAACTATGTGGTAATTATCACGAGAACTGTTCATTTTTAACTATTAAATTTAAACAAAGAGCAATTGCTGTTTGTTCATGCAAAACAAACAGTGCCTGCTTAGAATCCTTTTGATTAATCTGCTTCCCTCCGTGCAAATTCAGAAAACACCGCCTCAAGCTCAGCACACACATCTACGAAATGAAAAGGCTTTGCTGTCCCAGGCAATTGGTAAGGTTTTCCCAAAGCAGGGGGTTAGCAGTAAACAATGCAGGACCCGCTGTGGGGAGGGGGACCCCGTCACAGGGAACAGGCCAACGCAGCCCCGGCAAGCAGATGCAGCCTTGTTCTAGAACAATTGTCAGAAACCAAACGGGGGCTTTGCTGCTTGAGGTGAGGGGATGGGGGTGAGGGGGGCGGGGGGTGGTATAAGCATCAGAAGTGGAAGGATTTACAAAGAAGGGACTGTTTTCAGACAGTGTGCCAAGTCACACTAGAAACAGCATCCAGGAACGTGTAATGAACCTTTTTTCACTGACACACTTGGCAGAGCCACTGTTTGCCTTGGGAGGCCCAGACACCTGCCCCAGAGGCACCGAGAGCCAGACAGCCGACGTGGTGTTGGAGACCCCTATCTTCCCGGAGCCTCTCAACTGGAACAAAAAACTGTAGAAATTTTCAAAAATGTTTGATTTGGTTAGATTTGTTATAGAAACTGGTGTAAAGGTAGCGATGGACAGTCAGGATGTAATGAAGCAAAAGTGAAAGGCGTCCCAGAGGAGATGAGCTATAGGACACCTCAGGCAGGGTCCCGACAAGCTTTGGCCTGCAGCAGGTATTTCTACCTAAGCAGAGGGGGAAAGGAAACCCCAGGTGACCATTAGGTGACACTGGAGAAGTGACATGATAACTGCCTACTGCATTTTAAGCACTGGCTAGGTCTTTCATGTCACTTGAGTCACCCAAACAAGGAGGAGCAGGCTGGGCCCAATCCCCCAGGAATAGGACTGAAGAAACAGTCATAAGCAGATGCAAAGGGGAGTCAGGTCTCTGACCAGTGTGGCTGTGAGTAGGCATCTGAGTCGGGGAGAGGAGGCCAGGACACAGGAATCCAAGCAGAACCCAAGCAGATAGGTAGGTAACCTAGCCCCCAGTTAGTTACGGGGTTCCCCTAGGTGGGTGCCTGGACTCACTGTCTCAGGCTTGAATAGTTCACAGCCTCCCTATTCCTTGAATGAGAAAGTTCATGTGCAGACTCAATTATCTTCTCATTTTTTTAAGATTTATTTTTATTGTTTTTTGACAAAGAGAGAGAGAGAGAGAGAGATACAGAGACAGAGAGAAGGGGGAGGGCCCAGAACAGTCTCCATAGTTGCACATCATTGGTTTTTCCACATAATTTCACCCCACAGGTGGGCACGGGGCTGCACAGGGCAGGAACTGGACCGGGGTCTCACCCTGGTGAGAACCGAACTGGGGGCACTCCCCAGTTCAGCATATGGGTTCCCATAGGCCGAGGCCGGAATTCGATTCTTGGTCCCCAGAACTGCAAAGTAAGGGCTTAACCCACTGAGCCATCTGACTTCCCCCTATCTTCTAATTTTGAGGCAAGGTAGAATAGACTGCATATGGGAGCAGCCACTGAGACCGTCTGGAAAGGGGCTAAGACAGGGACAGGAAATGACATCAGTAAGGACAGAGTTGGATGTCTGAATGGGGCGATGAGACTTGGACATGCTAACTTATTACAGGACAAGTCAAGATAGTATATGCTCAGTTGCTCTCATGTGACAAAGATAGAATAAGAACTAAGGCAGTGTAGAGCCCTGATTCATACATTAAACACATATTGAGAAAATGTAACACCCTGCAATAAGAACCAAACTAGGCCCCGAGGACACGGGGATGAATAACACGATCACTTCTCTCAAGATCCCTGTGTGGTGGAGAAACACATGAGTTGAAGAAGCACGAGGAAAGCTAGGAATGCGTATGCTTAGCAGAGGGCACCATATGCCTGCTTCACCAGGCTGAGAGATCCTAGCAAGTCTAGGCAATGCCAAGGAATGCAGCACGGCTGGACCCCAGGGTGCTGAGGAAGGAGGCTGGGAGACATCAGGGGAGGGGGAAGGCTAGGTAGCTGAGGCACCACTGGCCAGTGGATGACTGCGGGTCGCAGTGACGTGACCAGACGCTCACTGAAGAACCACCACTTGCTCCGGGTGCAAGCGGAGAAAACGTTCTCTGGATCCTGTTATACTAAAGGCACAAATCCCATTCATGACAGAATCACCTCCCAAAGGCCCCACCTCCAAATACCATCACACGGGGGATTAGGGGTCAACATATGCATTTTGGGGAACCATAAACTTTCGCTCTCTAGCATTATCTATAGCAATTGTAGCAATAAACTCCAAATACAGGAGTTTTCTGTAGTACAGTGACAGCACACTAAGTGATAACATACACCAAAATAGTCAAAAACCATGAATGTGGGCTTTCAATTTCTGGATCCATTAGGGCCTTGCAAATAGATTCCAGGGGGGAGGGCGGAGGGGGAAAAGCAGACTTCAATGATGAAGGAAATTGAAGACTCCACCCCTTGAATGTGGCAAGCAGGAGCCGTTCTGAGTGAGAGTTGGCAAATATTTTTCCAACTGTCAGTCCTAAGAAATGTACAGATTCTGTGTAAGTGAAGGCGGCAGTGAACCTGTGTCCCTGTTAAACCACAGAGATGAAATAAGCTGATTTAAAATTTCTGAAGGGAACTTAAACCACCTGCTAAGTTGTAGAATTTAATTTGCAAGATGAATCCTTGACAATGTGACACTTCCCTCATAGCTTCATTTGCTGTTTTAATAAAAATGTTCACAATGCTTTGGTACCATCTGTTAGAGAGCATGCAACAGCTAAGTGCTATTCAAACAACAAAAAATACAGCTTTCTAGAAAACTGTATCTAGTGCCGCCAAAACGCAGAAAGGTTTTTATAAATTTTAAATTTCTGCATCACTTCTAAAAAACGCTGTCGTAATTACACCGCATCTTGGACACTGCCTATAAATAATTTATGCAAAAAATTTTAAATTTAAATGACTCCCTTACACTCCAAATGCAAACAAATGCTTTCAAGGTTATCATGACCATGAATCTTAACTGCAGCAGGCTACAGATTTTCATTACAACAATTTGTAAGCAAATATTTGGTTATTTTTATAAGCCACAAATATGGCTGAAGGAGAAAATGATATACAATAAATAAAAACTGTGCAAACCACAAAGTGTGTTTGTTGTTACATTTCAAGATTGGTGATAACAATAAGTTATAATATGACAGCCTTCCAACTACATTGATTAAATTTCCATAGCTTTGTTTTTCCCCATCAAAACAGATTTTTAAATTTTGTAACTTTCAATAAGAGTTCTTTCTCAAGCACTAATTTCAGGACTTAACACTGTGTTGTCCTGTGGTAGGCACAAACTATGTATGGAGTCAAAGAAATATGGAATAGCCATCAGAGAAAGGCAAGAGGGGAGAGACACTGATAGAGATGGGAAGAAAATGTAGAAAAAAGGGAGGAAGAACAGCCTTTTCAATTGTTTGTTCCATGGAATCATCTTGGATGCTAGTTTTGCTCTGTCTCACCTTAGGACGCTGAGTAAAACTGAACTGCTATGCAGGGAGAACAACGCTGGCATTGACAGCGAAGGGGTTCTGTAGAATGCCCTGTTGTGTTTCCCATTCTATGTCCTCCTATAGGAAAATGTATTTACATTTCCTGCAAAAACAGGCATGGTTATGAAAGTGTCATCTTGTGATTCAGTTTTGTGCTTGAGTCAGATGTCATATTTTTGTCTCAGATCAGTAGATATTGAGAGTTAATCTCTTTAAATATTAGTTTTAGATATATGGATTTAAGCCTTGGCACTTTAAAGGTATAGAAACTGAGACATTTGAAATTAAATAACCAGCTAATTACCCATTGCACAGGAAATAGATGCAATATTTTTTAACATCCTCTTGAATTCTACCTAAATTTCATATAAGAAGGAAATGAACAAATCATATATTATTTTACTTAGTCATTTCATAACAATAACAAAACTTATGTCTCATCTCCAATTTTAAGACGGGCTATAAGGACCTAAAGGAAAATAACTACATAAAGAAGGATACTCATTTTGATATATTTGGTAGCAATGTCTAGACTTAGAGACCAAGTTCTAATCACCTACTACTCAGAAAAGTTCTACATTAATAATATATTTGATCACAAATCTTATCCCCTGAAAAAATGGGTATAATAATTGTCCTATCTAGTTCACAGATTATTTATAAGAGCACATGTCCAAAGTGCTTTGTTAATTATACAGTGTTAAATAAAAGTCAGTGATAGTGTAGTTGCACTGACTTTAATAGCTATGATGTGAATCTTTCCATGGAAAACAATGGCTAGTAGTCAGTATTGGAAAATCTCACTTATTAAAAATCATTGATCAGAAACAGAAACTGACACAGCATTGATAAAAAAAGATACTATGGAAAGTAGATAAAAGTGAACAGCAATATCAATCAAGAACTGACCACTCTCCAAAGAATGATGTCAGGAAATAGCTGGTATTTGGTCCTAAGCATTTCATAACTAATGTTTTTTAAATGGTAAAAAAAACCAAAACAATTATTCATGTGAGAAGAAACCACAAGAAAGTATATATATATATATATATATATATATATATATATGTATTTAGAAATAACAAAAATAAATGAAAGGTGAGGTGGCAAAACTCAAAAAAAAAGTAGAAGCAAAAAGATAAAGCCCTTACATAAATTAGAATGAACTGTGAGAGAACAAAGGGTAGTAGACACTGTGGAAAATTAAAAGGGATATATAGGATAGAGGAAATAGAAAAGTATCTTTAAAAATTTTTAAAGAGTTAAAAAGAATCAGAAGGGGAAGCTGGGATGGCTCAGTGGGTTAAGCCCTCACTTTGCAGCCCTGAAGACCAAGGATTGAATCCGGCCCCGCTCCACCCCCCGCCCCCATGTGGACCCATATGCTGAACTGAGGACTGCCCCAAGTTCGGTTCTTACCGGGGTGAGACCCCAGCTCAGTTCCTGCCCTGTGCAGCCCCACACCCACCTATGGAATGAAACCATGTGGAAAAACCAATGATGTGCAACTATGGAGACTGTTCTGGGCCCTCCCCCTTCTCTCTGTCTCTGTCTCTATCTATCTCTTTCCCTCTGTTAAAAACAATAAAAATAAATCTTTAAAAAGAATCAGAACACAATAGAGAAAGAAGGGAAAGAAGATCTAATGCATGCATAATTGAAATCCTTAAAGACCAGATTAGTGGAAAATAAGGGAAAAAATGTCTAAGGTTAAAAAATCCTTTTGAATCAGTCTGTTGAAATGTTATACACTAACTTGTTCATGGAAAACTGATCTAAAATGGTCACTACCAAGACACAACCTAACAGAAGTTACTAAGCTAACAATTTTATATCCACCAAAACTGTCTCTCAAGGAAGAAGAATGCCCATAAGCCCTTATTGAGGAAATTACTGGCAGATAAAACTCATCAACCATGCATGACTAGGGAAGCATTGAGACTTACCTGGGTGTAACTATAGAACTAAGTCTGAAAAAGTAAGATCGAGATGACAGAAATAGAACTTATATGTCCTTGCAACTTAGAAATAAAGAAGCTAACTAAATTAGGAGAGTCGGGGAGAGAAAGAAGGAGATTGTCCCATCTATAATATTTGAAAGTCAAGGATATTGTTTAATGTTATAGTCAAATACTAAAAAATAAAAGAAACTTTAATAAGGACTAAAACATAAAATTTTTTTGATTCATAATGAGACCTAGAGAGGACAAAAGGAAATAAGGAGAGGAGAAAATATTCTAATACTGACATAGATCCTGAAAGAGAGCTAACAGATTCTTAAAAAATAAAGAAATTTAAAAAATAGGCATTTTTCAACATCAAAAACTACGTACACAATTAACAAACAAATTACATCGAAAAGACTTTAAAAACAACTGTCATTAGAAAACAGAACAATATAACAGCACTAAGGCCAAACACATCTATTATATCAATAAATATAAATGGGTTTAACTCACCTATTAAAAGAAAAAGTATTTTCAGATTAGAGACCAAAGCAAAACTAATTTTGTTCTGTATGCAGAAGACATATCTAAAACTTTTGGAAAAGTTTAAATTAGGTCTTGAGAGGTCAAAATAAGATAAACTGGAATTCAGGATAAAAGGCATTATAAAGCAAATGTCCTTTATGATGTCAAAGGTGACATTTGACAGTGAAAATATAAAAGTTATAAAAATCTTTGCAGCAATCAAAATATTATTAAAATTCATACAGCACAAATGATAGAAATTATTTGGAGAAAGGAATGAAAATACATGAGTGAATGAGGCTAAGTTCTCAAAACTATTTTTAAAAATTCAATTTATGCATGTTGAACTTTGTTTCTTAAAATGCAAAATACACGTTATTTTCAAATAACCAAAGAGCAGTCATAAAAATTTATTATAATTAGACTGTACAAAAATCAACCAATATATTTAATTAAAATAAAATAAACAAAATAAATCAGAAAATTAAAAAAGAATTATCATCTGATAATTCAAAAATTCTTAACCTGAGTCATACCTTGTTTAAGAAAAGCCATAAATTTAAATTGTAGAGTTTTAAAAATATAATGATGATGAAAACACTATGGTATATAACTGCTCAAATAAAGGTCATAGAGCTAAATATTTATATTACTTATAAAAGAGGAAATAAAGTTAAATAAATTAAGCTATCAACTTAAGAAATTTAAAAAAAGGAAACCAAAATGAACTGAAAGAAAACAGAAGGAAGTATTAATAAATATAAAAGCAGAATTAATAAATTTTAAAAATAGAAAAACAGAACTGATAAATTCAAAACCTGAATCTTTGAGGAAGAAAATAGATACATAAACTAGTTCACTTAAATTAAAAACATAAGGAAACTACATAAATTAATAAATGCGGGGAAACTGGGATGGCTCAGTGGGTAAAGCGCTCACTTTGTAGCACTGGGGACCGAGGATCGAATCCCGGCCCCGGCCCGTGCGGAACCATATGCTGAACTGGGAGCTCCCCCAGTTCAGTTCTCTCTCTGTCTCTGTATCTCTCTCTCTCTCCTCTCTCTCTCTCTCTCTCTCTCTCTCTCTCTCTCTCTGTCAAAAATAAATAAATAAATATTTTAAAAAAAATAAAAAAAATTAATAAATGCCAGTAGGAAAGTAACCCCAGAAAAGGAGAACATATAAAAAAATTTTGAGATTATTCTGCTCAACCCTATGCAAATAAATCAAAAAACCTAGATGAAATGAATAAATTACCATAAAAAAAGATATAATATGTACATAGACCAATTTCTAAGAAGAAATAGCAGTTGTCAAAGCATGATCTTCTAAAAACATTACCAGGACCAGGCAATTTTACAAAAATTTCATAAAACCTTTTTAGAAAGATAACTCCAAAGTTATTGAAACTGTTTCAAAAAAATATAGCTCCAAACCTTCCCTCCCCCTCCCCCACCAAATTTTCAATGCCTATGTGAAGGAATCATTCAAACACAAAGGTCACATTTAAAACACTTGAATTAATAGGAAGTTATATTCTATGCTTGATTAGGATTCCAATATGTTTCCTCTAAGTTAATTTGCTAATTTAATACAGTCTCAATAAAATATAAGATTTATTTTCTGTAGACAAGTTGTTTCTAAATTATTCATAGAATAAATTTAAAGCAAGAATAAAACACAAAAATTCTTTAAAAACAAAAAAAGTGAGTAGTTTGGCAGAGCTACCCCAACCAGATATCAAAGATTCCTACTGCCACAGGGACTAACTCCCTGTATAATCCCCATCACTTGATTATAGACAAGACCTGTGAGTATATGATAGGTGCCTGATGTGATTAGGTTACATTAGATTAGATTGGGTTAGATTAGAAGAGAAAATTGAATAGACTCTACAGCTTTGATTAAAGTCTCCAATCAGTTGACTTTAAATTAAACAAACAGAAAATTGCCCTGGGTGGGCCTGACTTAATCATGTGAATGCTATAATAGAACATTTAGAGGTCAGAGTCCTGATCTTAAAGAAGCCAACACCCTGTTGTGAAAGGACCTCTAAGGGGCCCACATAGCAAGGAATGCTAGAAACCTTTCAGAGCTGAGAGTGACCCTCCGCTGACAGTAAGAAAGAAGGTCCTCAGGGGATGCGGGATGGCTCAGTGAGTTGAGCGCTCATTTGCAACCCTGGGGTCCAAGGATCGAGTCCCAGCCCTGGCCTGTGCGTACTCATATGCTGAGCTGTGGTGTGTCCCCAGTTTGGTTCTCACTGGGACAAGCCTCCCAATGTGGGAAGTCCTGGTTCGGTTCCCTCCCCACGTGTGCTTCCCATTTGGAGGCCTCCACCCAGATCCCTGTCACCCTGACCTTGACCGTGAATGGCACTGATCATTTATCACCTTAGTCATGCTGTTATTTTCCTTAGGGCATATTACCTGCCCAATGCCCACAGGCACTGCAATATGCAAGCCCCTATCTGACCACCTGCTTGGTGCAGTAGTTGGACAGGAGATCCATGAGAATTCCTTCCGACTATCCCAAAGGCAGGTTGGGGGCCCACTCCTTGGTCTTCTTTGATTAGCTTAAACCACTGATATCAGGCCCGAGACTTCACCTAGGAAGCTTGGCAGAGGGAAAAAAAAGCCCTGTGTCAAAGGACAGGAGAAGAGCTGGCACGTCTTCTCTTCCTGACCCCGCCTGCTCTCCACCAGACCTTCCAAAATTAAGGCATCCTCAGTAAGGATTCTGCGGGTAAACAGCTGTTTGCTCTCGGAATCCCAGTACCCCAAAGATTACACTGTTTAAATTGGGGCAGGGTGGGGGGTCCCATAAAGAAAATAACCTCAGGCTCTACCTTAACACATTCCTAGTCACAATGAGGGCTAGAAAGTGAAGAAGAAAGCAAATAAATCAGCCCAGTGGTACAGGAAAGAAGTATGATGGTCTTGTTTGAATTCTATTAACAATACCTTAGCACTTTCACTAAATTGTGCTCTTCTGATATCAAGATATACTTCTGATGTACTAGGGACTCCATTTGGCCTTGACTCTTGTCACTAATTAGAGTGAACAGGGTTAAGGCAGAGCTCTGGTTTCCCACAGACGTTAGTAACACTTTGGACTATTAAAATGACCAAGTGTCAATTGCTGTTCTCTACTTCACATTGCTTACGTATACATGGGTTTCAAACCTGAGGCTTTGGGCTCATTAAATACTGCCAGCTTTGATTTCTGAACTGCCCTCGGGGTTTTGAGAACTGTTTGTTAGTCTCACTGTTTTGATACCCACCAGGGAAAACACCCAAACTGCTATGGAACGGGATCGCTAACTGAAGCATCCGCTATGAGAAGGGAAGTGCATAATGTTATAAATGAAGTCTCAGCCATGAAATAATACAGATGTATTCTTTTCAGTGGATTCTGCACAAACACCCAGTCAAGCTGAGGAGACATCCCTGATTGTGTACAGGGAATGTGTTTCAGAAAATCACCAGCTGGGTTTTTCAGTGGCTTAAAAGTTGCTGTGCTATAGCATTTCAACATAAAATAAGTAAATACCACCTACCAACCAGTCAAGGTTTTGGATACAACATCCCTTTACTTCAAAGCTTATAATGAAATTGATTTTCAGTGCTTTTTCCTTTCAACTTGCAAGCCCCATGAATAACTACTCTAAAATAATTTCAATTTAGAAATGTTCAAGAGCTGGTGAGAAATTGATAGTGACTGTTTTATGCTTACCCGAAAGATATTGAATAGAAATGTAAAGGAAGAACTTGCATATCTGGATGAGAGGAAGCATAGGATAAGAAAGCAAAGAGCCAGAACATGATTTTCCTTGATAACCTGAGTACTTTAAAATTTCCATTAATTTTTAGTGGGATTGAACCCTCAAACAAATGAGATTTTATTGCCTGGTAATTGGCAGAGTATATCGATCAGATTCTAATGTGTTTGCTTCTGGAATGATGAAAGATTTTTTTTTTAATTCAGCAAATCATTTTGGAAAATCCTAGATAATAAAAAGACTTGTTTTTACTTAGCATTCAAATAGAACTGTATTGATAGTTATTCTAAAGGCATATGTGAATATAGGTTTGTGTGTCCTGAAGCTTATACAATCTGGGGAGAAGGGCTTTTTTAAAGAGTATAAAATTGTGAATATTAAATTGGGTAAGAAAATGAGTATTTAGAAAGATAGTAGAAATCAAAACAAACTATAAATCTCAAAGCCTAGAATGCCACAGTTCAAAAAATCCAGAAAATTTAAAAAATTTTTATTGAACCTTCTGCTATATCTCTGAAGTACAATTTACCTTATATTTTGTAGTTGCATACATGTTAATCTTCTCTTCACATGGCAATAATTTCAGAATATAATTTTTATCCAGAGAATAGAAAGATAACTGAGACTTTCCTTCGGCATAGTTAATTTAAACTAATTTATTCTTACTGAAACTTTAGAAAAGTTGTAGGTTCAGTATTACTTGTTGATAAGTCCATGTACAATTTTAATATTCTAAATTTGGGAAAAGCTTTATCACATTTATTTCATACATGAGCTATTGAATTTCAGGACATTTCAAGATCCCTTAGGTAGTGGTTAAACTGATAGCACTTATTAACCAATTTGTCATTGATGTCCTTCTGTCATGATGTTGAGTGGGTCTGTACAGGGTGGTGAAAAAAGATTCCTAGAAGTCATTCCTGCAATGGGACAGCTAGCAGTGACAACTGGCTAGAGAAGTGCCTACCAACTACACAAATATATGTCACCACACCCAAACTAAAAGTACACCCAACTCAGTTCCCTTAGACAAATCCCCCAAAATACCTACAGAGTAGAATTCTAGTGCAGAGTAAAAAGAGACCGTGGTTTTAACTCATTGAGATTAAAACAGCCTTCTTTTTCAAATTTTACAAAATAGGCAAGAATACATCCACTTCCATCTCCAGGAGAAGGATTAGATGTAGCATTTTACTTAATGGTATCTATTTTCTGAGGACTGCTCTGTGAACTCTAAATGAGTCCTGGTCTCCAGCACAAATTAAGGACAAATTTTCCCTGGATTTTAGTATTCTATTCAGTGCCTACTTATTTTTCTTAAGATATAAATATGGTGACTAATTTCCTCTGTTCACACTCAGATGACCAACTGAGTTCTGGTAGTCTAAGAAACAACATGGGGATTTATGTGACCCGCAGGTAGTTGGAGAACACCGTATTCCTTGTGAATGTAAGAATGGGAAGACGAAATAAAATAAACATTATCTAAAAAAGAGAAAATGGAAATGTAGCATCTTGGGAAAGCTGATATGGCTCAGCAGGTTGAGCTCTCGTTTTGAGGCCCCAGGGACTGAGGATCGAATCCCGGCCCTGGCTCATGTGGACCCATATGCGGAACTGGGGTGTGCTTCCCATGCAGGAGGCCCCCAGTTCGGTTCTTGCCCTCCCTCCACCCCATCCCCGGTTTGGTCCCTGGCTTGAGGGGGCATACCTCCCATGTGGGAAGCCCCCAGCCCAGTTCCTACCCTGTGTGGCCCCCTCCCACCTGTGTGGAATGAAACCATGTCAAAAACTGATGATGTACAACTATGGAGACTGCTCTGGGCCCTTCCCCTTCTCTATGTCTCTCTCTGTCTCTGTCTCTCTCTGTCAAAATCAATAAAATAAAATAAAAATCTTAAAAAAAAAGAGAAAATGTAGCATCTTCAATAAAAGATCAAATATGTTATAGATCACTAAATTTAAGAAGAAGATATAGTAATTTATGCATGGATTATAATTTACTTGTATCAGATATTTAGTATCTGATATAAGCAAAGCTTTGTCATAATCAAAATCTCATGGTTTTTCAAGACATACTTAGTTTAACTTACGCCTTAAAAATAAGTCCTGAAGACTGTTGCAATAACTTGGCAAAGTGAGAGTTTTAGTAAAATTTTGATTTGAAAGACGGCAAAGGTCAGCTTGTTCCAAAATACTTCGTTCAGAGAGGAGAGAAGAGCATGTCCTTCTCTTATTATAATAATGTAAATTATTTAATTATACGCACTATTTATCATCTTGATTTCTGTAGAGACAAGAAATCTGACAGGTCTGAGGGTCAATAAAATTGAAGGTAGCACAGCAGAGACAAGAGTTTGATGGTAGCAGAATTTCTGATCAGAGATGATAGGGCTGGGGCAGTGTCAGAGGGACCAGGTACTATGCAAATCTCAAATTTTCAATTAAATTTAGTTATCATAAAATATGCAAGTGTTTGTTGTATGCATTAATTTTCTGGAGTTATTGAAAAGGGAGCAGATAGAGAATAAAGTAATAAAGATTCTATAATATCTTTTCAAAATGTGATTGGTTTATATTTTAATGGTTGCATTTCATTTAGTTAAAGAAGTAGATTCCGGTTAATGGAATCTGAGGAAGCCAAAGTATTAAAAGATAAAACTTCTGTAATTTAGTGTAAATTTTTTCTCTTTAGTTTGAAATAAGTTAAAAGAAGCACTTAAAATGGTTTAAGGAGGTAAAAAAAAAAATCCAATCCTAACTGGCTAAAGAATTTATTGGCTCATGTAACCTAATTTCTTCATGTTTGGCTTGATGCACAGGCTAAAATAAATCAATTTACCGCTTGCACCCCTGCCATCCACTATGGGGGCCTCATTTTAAGGCCCTAAATGGTGGCTTCTGGGTCTCTAGGCTTATACCATCCAAGATTCAAGTCTAATAGAAAAGAGAAAATATCCCTTCCAGTAACTCCAGCGAAAATCCTAGATTCCACTCTTTCGGGACCCATTGGGGTCACACGGACAGCCTAGATTAAATTACTCTCTCTAGAGGAAAGCAGTGGTCTGCTGGCCAGGCCTGATTCACATACTTTTCCCTGGAACAAAAGTGTGGATGACAGTGGGAAAGAAATGGGAATCCAAATACAATACTGTCAGCACAAGAGAGAGAATGGCTGTTTGAGAAAATCAGTGGAGTCTACCCCTGATGACTCAGCATCAATACACATCTTTTTTCACAGCCATCAACTTTCAGACATGCCTTAGGCTTGGCACATAGGGCACAAACTTCCATGCGTACCTGCCCTTCCCAAAGGGTGTCAACTTTGTGTTTGGTTCAGTTCCTACATCTAACTCCAAACTTAAGAGAGCTGGGTGATGAATCTTTTCAAATAAGCCTCATGATCTGAGAACCCATGGCTAAAGGCAAAACCTAATCACTTCCAATGCACTTAAAATGTGACTACTGATTGAAATAGGCTAAGTTAAATTTAGAACTCATATGAAGAAGAGGATAGAATGAGACAGAGGATAGAATTTTTTTTTTCTCTGAAACTGAGTGGTTGTTTTAATAATATATATCTTATCTCATAAATAAGGAACAATATGGACGTTTTGCTTGGGAAGTGAGAGAAAATCCTTGGCTTCCTCTGGTCCTCTCTCTGGATGGGTCTCCCTAGTCTAGAATCCTCCACAGATAATGAGCACTTTAGCAGCTCACTTCCAGTTGGTGCAAAGAAGGCAGGGATATGAGAACCAAATGTGTATATCTCTTCCCAACGCCATATTCAATGACATACATTGCAGCTTGAAATGGTCATGGTGGGAGTGGCTATATCACAGAAGTCAGCTAATACTGGTACCATGAATCAAGGTCCTCCTTCCAACCACCAGTTTTACCATTTATCATGACATCACAGAGAGGAAGTCTAGAAATTACTTGGGCCTTAAGAAGCTGCGCCATCACCCACTTTTGTTCACTAAATTTTTGTTTACTAAATTTGAGATTTCTCTAGCGATACAATGTAAGAATTTAGTTGACGCTTGAGTCTGCAGTTCCATGGGTTAATCACATCTGTTTATTCTGTTACATTAGAGTCTTTCAAGTTAGGTTCAGGGCAGGGGATTTGTACTTCTTAGCAACCACCTCTAGTTCCTTCTATATTTGCCCACACCTCAATGTTGAGGCATTTATCTCATCCTTTGTCTCACAGCACAGTGAACATATGGTCTGCAAGTGAAGAGGCAATAACCAGGCAGGTTTTAGGCCCCAAGCTACAAGCTCACTGAACATCTGCAATAAGAATATTCACCTTCTTTTGAAAGAGAATTCATAACAAAAGATGCCAGGTAGGAGCCTGAGCATCAGACTTTTTTGAGAGCCAATTTCATCTCATGCTAGTTTTCCCACCTAGTGTTTCATTTGCATTTTTCTAGCTTGGTGCAGATAATTTTTTTTTTTTTTATGATCTTGTTTACCTTCAGATCATGGACCCTCGGGCACTTTGGATTATAGGGCATTGGTAAAGAGTACCTCTCTGAGGATAGATACATTTTTAAATATTTTTAGTGGGTCAGTTTCTATGAAGTTGTTTGTCTTTCTTGTAGGAGAAAAATCAAGGGTCTAGTATCCTGTAGGCTAAGTAAATGTGTACCAGGAAGGAAGTGCTCAACTATGCCCAATGTCAAGGCTGATAGATCAACATGCTAAATGCAATGCTGATAGGTCAAAAAGAATGAAAAGACTGAGCACTGCATTTGGCAACATGGAGATCTGTGGTGACCTTGACAGGAGCAATTTTAATAGAGTAATGGGAGCAAAATGGAATGGGTTTAAGCGAGAATGGACTGAAAGGCATTGGAGAAAGTATTTAGTGAAGTTTTGCTGCAAAAGAGCTTTGAAGATTATTTCTAGAAGTTTTTGACTGCATGTTCCTGAATATATTTCCTTCAATAAGACAGGTTTCTCTATTGGGTCATTCACATTCTTTTTTTTTAAGATTTATTTTATTGTTTTTGATAGAGACAGAGACAGACAGAGACAAACAAAGAAAAGGGGGAGGGCCCAGAGCAGTCTCCATAGTTGTACGTCATCCGTTTTTGACATGGTTTTATTCCACACAGGTGGATGGGGGCCTCGCAGGGCAGGAACTGGGCTGGGGCCTCCTGCATCAGAAGCACACCCCAGTTCAGCATGTGGGTCCACACAGGCTGGAGCCCAGATTCAATCCTCAGTCCCTGGGGCTGCAAAGCAAGTGCTCAACCCACTGAGCCATCCCAGCTTCCCCCGGTCACATTCTTGTAACTACTCTAGTGAGCCCTACCTTATTACCACCTGATGGCACCTGTAGATATAACAGGATGTGTGTGTGTGTGAAAAGAAAAGCCTTTTCTTTTCAGTCAATAGTACATAACAAGAGCTTTAACCAGGGCAATTGGTTGAGAATTTGTGACAGCTAATATATTTAATTGACTTGAACTACACAGAATCCCTGAATTCTCCTCCTAATGCATTCACCATGAAAATTACCAGAAGACAGTTACCTAACTTCTCATATATATGTACGTATGTGATTATATATATACATAAATAAAATAAAGGGTTTTTATTAGTAAAATGAATACTAAAAGAATACTCATACAATGCTGCAACAGGAATAAAAAACAGGCTTAATAAATAGTTTCAGATCTAATGAACAAAAATTTTATAAATTCAAGGCATTGCTAATTTACATTTTTATCTATTACATTTAATTCTACTTATTAATACTTACTGGGAAATCTCATTTGGCTTTGTTAAAGCCAGAATAACCAATTGTTAAGCTATCAGCCACTGGAAGGTCTGAATTTTAGAATGAGTGAATTGTCTTAGGTCCTCCTAAGAGACATGAATTTTAAAAGCCTTACAGTTTATATTTAATAAGGAACAACCCCCCACCCCACCACCACCACCACTATGTGTAGATAAAGTGTGCATTTCAAAGTAATACCATACTGGCTATCTGCTTTATGGTACATTTCTGAAAAGAGCTTAAGTACAAGAAAAGCAGAGCCCTGATAATGGAGGGAAGTGCTGAACAGTGCCATGATTCAGCTCAGTCCCGACCGCCTACCTCCTGCACGCTGTTTTAAGTAGTAGGAGCAGTCCTTAACGTTACTTTGTGTTATCATATGGAGGAGAGGAAAGCGTCTTCAGTCCTTATATGACAAAGAGGTTGGAAGGGATGGGAGAGGCAGGGCTATTTCAGAAACACTGTCCAGTTCCCTGGAGAAGGACTTCTGACAGCTCTACAAATACTGTACATTTCTACTTCATTTAGCCACTGTCTTGTACTCAGGACTGCAGCTTCAGCACCTGGCAGCTCACGAGTACTACTGACAAGGGCCACAAATAAGGTAAACTTATATACAGTCAATTATCCAGATTAAATTCATCTTAGGGCGAGTCTGAGAGTGAGAAATACAAAGTGCTTGAAACTCCCAGCCCTGTAGCAGAAGCACTGAGTTCACTTACCGCCCTGCACACTGAACAGGTCATATTCCTGACTGTGGTCTTTGCTGTGTGATTATATTTTATGTGAATGTGTAGGTGCATAATTGGGAATATGAACTTTCACATTATTTAGTATAGGGCTAAGCATAATGCCAGTGGTGTTATAGAAGAAAAAACAATAGAAAATTATTCCTCACAGTTTCTACTTTTTTACCATGAGTCACCAGTTCTAAAGATATCAAATAGTTGATATATTTTGAATACTTCATATATAATAATGTATTTGCTGCAATGGTAATAACATGTTCATCTTCATATTTAAATTCTAACTTATTAGCAGAATAAAATTGTGGGCTGTGAATTTGGAATCAGTGGATAATTACTATGGTGATGGTGATCGTTTGGTGGTTTTGAGGATGTCCCAGAACAGGCGATGGTACTGAGTCAAATAATATCTCTATGGATTCTTTTTATTACTGACCATGATGCAATGGAGAGTTATTCCATTATGTTCATAAGTGTGTGAATTTCTTTTAATCCAGAAAGAATGGTATTGCTATAGTACTAATTTTATTCCATTAGTTTGATCTAACCTAGAATAAACATTTCAAGTAAAACATATGACAGGAAACATGTATTATATTCAGTAACCAATGTTTATTAAGTACTTGTTGAGGAACAGGTAAGGGATGTATATTTTATCTCACTCAATCTTCCAAGCAAATCTGTTAGGGTGACCCATTAGGAGATAATGAGGCTCAGAAGCCAAGTAGCTAGTCCAGTATCACACTGCTGAGGTGGAGCCAGGATTCAAACCTGGGTATCTACCTTCCACATTTATACTGTTGACCACCAAGCTCTGTGATCATTCTGGGTAGTAAAAGGATGACAAGATGATTTCTGCCTTTAAGTGCTCCACAACGTGGAAGGAGAAACAGATATTAATAGAAAATACAGAAATAATATCAATGTGGTACAGTGAGAACAATACAAAATGTATATACAAAATGACATGTCAGTATAGAGGTGGAAGGTGGCAGTTATGTCTGGGTAAGTCAGGTGACAGTGCACAGAAGTGAAATTTCAGGCCCAGAGGAAAAGATGGGTATGCAAGGCTAAAAGCACAGTAAGTAAAGAGCCACCCAAGAGGAAAAGACCACTAACACATTATGGAAATTCTGCAAAGTTTGATATTTGGGTAAATATGCTTAAGGCAGGAGCACAAAAATTAAATATGCCAATGCTCTGAATTTACTCTATTGAATAACTGAATACTAAAGTACTCTGTAAGGATCAGGGAGAGTAAGTTAGAGGTTAAGTGACTAAGACAGGACTATGACCTGTTAAGTTTGAAGCTAGGTCTATTTCTCTAGTTATTTTAATTACTTTGTCAGCATCCTTCAGAACACATTCTTTCTGTAGATGTTTTGTTTCAGGTCAACAACTCTGTGTACATTTCAGCTAATGCCTCATTATCATGCTAACTGTATTTTCTTTGTTGAAACTCTATATTACAGTGTGTTACTATATACGGCAGGGTATGAGTTGGCCTTGCCGAACTTTGGGCCATTACCAGGGGCTTCAGATTGAACAGGGTTATTTTGAGGTCATACACTGATGCTACAAAGGATTGAATTATTTATGACTTTAATATTCACCACTGTTTCTAACTCAAGATCCAATATACCACTGAATATTATCTGTCAACAAAACACTGCATCTGTTCCATTTGTTGATGACCGATAAAACAAAGGAGTTTGAATTGCTGTTTTGAACTCAATATGGGCTGAATTTTTGTCCCAAGTATTTCATTAATAATAATAATAATATTTTCAATAAATATCTAAAGTATTTACAACAATAAAACATTTGTATCTGATACTAATTAGCACCAATCATAATGAATGTATAAAATTAATATATATGTCAAGGTCTATACTATATCACTATGTTTTCTATGTTTATTTTGCATAATAGAGACTGATTTGGGGAAATTGGTGTTTTCCTCAAACACTAGCTCTAAACCCCAGATGCATTTCTGTAAAAAAAAAAGTCAGTCTGGTATAAAATGTATCCTTTTTTAATTATAAGAGTAAACACCACTATTTCATTTGACCACTTTTTCTCTTATACTTCTTACCTTCAACAAAGCTTAAGAAAAATGGATAATAGTTATGATGAGAGACGAGGTAGAAGAAATATTTTATAATAGGAACTAAAATTCCTCTTTTTAAAAAGCATCTGAAGAATTAAACCTTAGAGATAGAAGGCAGTTTAGAGTTCAATTTTAATCATTTTAAAAATACTTTTTTTTGAAAACTGCCAACACCAAAACGTGTCTCTCTGAGCATCAACCCTGAAGTGGGTTTTCATTACCTCACAGTCATTTTTCCTTGTTTGAATCAGACAGCACAGGGCATTTCTGGGAACAGTGTTAGGAAATGGAACATCTTACGGTATTAAGTATTTTCCTCAAGGGACAGTGTTATATCTGGGAGTTGTACTTTGGCCAAAATTTTGACATAAAATAAATCACAGGTGATGTCTCATAATATAGGACAGAAGTAAATGTTGAGTCACAGTGCAGCCTAAAGGAAATGATGCCAGTCAGGGGCCTATCACAGTGCCTGGCACATACAGGGAGGCAATCCCATATCCTAGGTTCTGGTTTCTTGGGCTGCCCAACAGATTACCCCCAAAACTTAATGGCTTAAAATATTAATAGTCACTTATTCTCTCTCATGGTTCCTGTGGGTCAGGAACCAGAAATCAGAAAGAGCATTGCAGGTTCAGTTGTTCCCTGCTCTGCAATGTCTGAGGCCTCAGCTGGAAGAGATGAAGACTGAAGGCTGAATTGTCATCTGAAGGCTCATTCGCTCACATGGCTGGCAGTTGATAGTGATTACGTACTAGCTGTGGGGCTAACTAAGGCTGTTGGCTGGGACATGTGGTCTCTTGGTGTGGCCTGAGCTCCCTCGCAATATGGTGGTTGGGGTGTAAAAACAAACATAGAGAGAGAGAGAGAGAGAGAGAGAGAGAGAGAGAGAGAGAGAGAGAGAGAGAGAGAGAGAAAGAGAACTAGATACAGACAGACAGACAGAGACAGACTACACCGAGACTGTTCTGCTTTGATGATTCCTTACCTTAGAAATCAAGCAGCCTTACTTCTGTCACATTGAAGTTCTCAAGGAAGTTAGAGATCCAAAGTGATGAAACAGCAGCTTCACCTAGCAGTGGAAGCGTGTGAATGCCACACTGTTAAGAGCGTGTGGGATGGGGTAGATATTGGTGCAACAATATTTGAAAATGCGACCTGCCAACCTACCAATAATTTGAAATAATAAAATGACACTTGAAATCATAAAAATTAGGAGGGTCCAGAGGACTTTACAACACAGTTATGTGGAAATCCAACCCTCTGAAGAAAACAAAAACAAAAACAAAACAGAATCCCAGAGAAATGAAGGATCTATCTGAGTGGGGTTTTTCAGCTGGTTATTCTAGTGTCAAGAGTTAAACCCAGGTTCGCTGAATCTCAATTCTATAGTAATTTACCATATAATTATCCCATACAATGTATCTCACTTGGTTCATTAATTAGATAAAGCTTTTGGTGTGCTTAAAATGATCTGTGTAAAAAAATTTTTTTTATCTATGAGAAATATGAATTATTGAAACTGATATTGGGAGAGGCTGTCCCCCAGCAGGGTTTTAAAAAAGCTCACGTGTGTCTGATGAACAGGCTGGCTCGTGGTCTCCCGGGCACCGCCTTGCTTGGGCTAGTGGAGCAGGATGCTTCACAGAAAGGCAGAGGAGTGGAGAGGACAGTGCATCATCGCTCCCTCAACCTTGTTCCATGAAATTTCTTGTTCGTGTCCATTTTTTTTTCTTAAAGATTTATTTTATTACTTTTGATAGAGACAGAGACAGAGAGAGAGACAGAGAGACTGGAGAGGGCCCAGAGCAATCTCCACAGTTGTACGTCATCAGTTTTTCAACATGATTTTGGTCCACACAGGTGGGAGGGGGCTGTGCAGGGCATGAACTGGGCTGGGGGCGTCCTGCATGGGAGGCACACCCCCTCGAACCAGGGGCCCAATTAGGGGGCAAGAACTGAACTGGGGGCCTCCCACATGGGAAGCACACCCCAGTTCAGCACATGGGTTCTCACGGGCTAGGGCCCGGGATTCGATCCTTAGTCCCTGGGGCTGCAAAGGGAGTGCTTAGCCTGCTGAGCCATCCCGGCTTCCCTCCATTTTTCTTTTTTAACTATATTCATTCTAGTGGGTATGAAGTATCTCACTGTGTTTTTGATTTGCATTTCCTGAGTGACTAATGGTGTTGAGCATCTTTTCATTTATTCATTGGCCATTTGCAAATCATCTTTGGATAAGTATCTGTTCAAATGTTTTGCCCATTTTTTAACTGAGTTGTCATTTTATTAAGTTATAGGAATTTAAAAAAATATATATTCTCAATATAAGCCTCAATTTTCTCCAATACTGTAGATTATCTTTTCACTATCCTGATGTGTCTTTTGAAGCACAAGTTTTAAGTTTTGGTGGTTCAATTTATCTAATTTTTCATTTGTCTTTTCTTTGTTTTTTTAAAGATTTATCTTTATTGTTTTTGACAGAGAGAAAGAGATACAGAGACAGAGACAGAGAGAAGGGGGAGAGCCCAGAACAGTCTCCATAGTTGCACACCATTGGTTTTTCCACATAGTTTCATTCCACAGGTGGGCGGGGCTGCACAGGGCAGGAACCAGGCTAGGGTCTCATCCTGGTGAGAACAGAACTGGAGGCACTCCCCAGTTCAGCATATGGGTCCATACTGCCTGGGGCCAGGATTCGATCCTCGGTCTCTGGGGCTGCAAAGTGAGCACTCAACCCACTGAGCCATCCCAGCTTTCCCTAATTTTTCATTTTCCATTGTGCTTGGATATCATAACTATTGCCTAACCCCACATCATGAAGATTTACTTCCACATTTACTTCTAGGAGTATTGTATTTCTAGCTCTTCTATTAAAACATATAATAAATTTCAAGTTAACTTTTGTATATGCTGTGATGAAAAGGTCCAACTTTATTTGTTTGTATGTGGGTATCTAGTTGTCCCCATACCATATGTTGAAAAGACCTTTTCCTTTTATTAAAATCAAAAATATTTTCCCCTGCCTTCAGGCTTCTAGCATATTTCCTGATGAGTTCAGCAGTTATATCTTCAGGGCTCCCTGACATTGGTTCATTTAAGTTCTTCACAGATTATTTTAGTATTTTCTGGAATGTAAATGGTTAAGGTCAAAAGATTTAATGTGCCTCAGAGGGGCCTGGTACTCTAATAATATCACATTTTATTACAGTTTCTGTTTGTACTTATCCATAGACTCCTATTCTCCTTCTGAGAATCTTTTCCTTTATTGAAATGATAGGGGCAAAATAGAATCAGTCTCTCTTCTGCTAATTTATAACGTTGACTCCAAATAAATGTAACTCTGACTTTCTGTACTTTTGTATCTAACAAAGCTCTTTTGTCATTTTATGATTTCCTCTTTCAGCTCATTTCAGGCCTTCATATTTTTGTGAATCAATGATTGATTTGTCTAATTAAAAATGAAAATTCACTTTTTGTCTAGTCAGCTGCTACTATTTCCCATGGCTGCAACTTATCCATACAAAACATAATTCCAGTAAAATTTGTTTTGATTTGAAAAAATTAGTATACTGTATTTTTCCATGTATGATACTCTCTTCTAAAATTGTTCGACCAAAAATTGGAGGTCATCTTCTATGGAAGCAACCTGTGTATTGATTTCTTAATGTTGGGTTAGAAAAGTAGAAGTCTTCTTATACATGAGGATGCTCTGGCATAAAATTTCCAAAAGTAGGACAAGACCACAAAACATTTTTGGTTTTTTTTTTTTACGATCCAGGATTGCATTTTGTTGTCATGTCTCTTGGGTCTCTTCAATCTGAAAGAATTCTCATTTAAAAATAATATTACAATGACTCATTTGAACAGTCCAGACCAGGTTTCTTGTGGAATATACCATATTCTGGATTTATCTGCGCTTTTATTCATGTTTATCTTGTTTTAATATCCCCTACATACCTTTTAAATTTTCACTTATGTCTAGACCAGGGCTTCTCAACCTGGGCACTATTGACATTTTGGGTCAGATACTATTGTGGAGAGGTTGTCCTGTGCATTGCAGGAATTTTGGCAAAATCCCTGGCCTTTATCCATTAGATTAGTAACAATCCTGTCCCTTCCCCCTCAGGTTATGACGAACAGAAATGACTCCAGACATTGTCAAAGTGTCCATGGTGGGTCAGGGGGTTGGGGATGGGATGGGGAACCACTGTTTGGTTGGGAATCACTCTCTTCTAGATGCTTGATTAAAATAAAGTTAAACACTTTTGATAAGAATAGTTTTTAGATGATGTACTTTTCTAATTGTATGACATCAGTAAGTACTTAATATCAGACTATCCCATTATTAGCAATTTTAGCTTTGGTCACTTAAGGAAGTGATTTTTTTTTTTTTTAAGGCAAAGCTATGCTTTCTTTTTTGTAATAAGTATGGCTGATACTTTGAGAACATATGCAGATCCTGTACTATTATCTTCCATGCACTGGCTTTCAGTTCCTTTCATGGTGATTTTCTAATTCTATTATTTGTTTTATACTTAATCTCTAGTATTTTTCTGAAAGAAAAGTTTTCACCCTCCTTCATTGTTAGTGGTATTTTGAACTCATGTATTTTTTAATCTAATTTTTATTCAATTAATTTGTAATTATATAATGTTCATAGTGTCTCAAAATTTCTCCACTGGAAATCCTCAACCCATTCTTTAAAGTATATCTTAAAGGAACATAGTGTTGTGGAGCATTTTATTAAATTTATTATTAAGCACCACACAACGGTCATTTTTTATTACACTGCATATGAAACATGTGTGTAAAGGCTTCACATTTAACCAGTGAAGAATTCTTGGAAACAACCTATCATCTTCATAGTTAAGTTACGTTAATTGCAAAATGTGAATTATTGGTAAGGAAAGATTCTATTCTCAGCAACCAATACAAATTCTGAGCAATTTGATTTTGAGTCATATCTAGTTACTTCAGAATGGTAAATCTTTTCCAGACTCCTGGATATGATGGCTGGTGCCTACAAACTGAACTATTTTTGTAGCTGTATACGGCCTAAACATTGCATACTACTGCAAGCTGTAGGGAACAGAATGAAGTTCTGATTCTACGATAAAACTGCTTGACCTATTACAATAGCATTAAAACTCAGCTGAGCATCACGACCTCAGTACTGATTTTTGGGAAGCTCAAACACAATACCCCAGTGTAAATGAGCGAAATTTGTAATTAAGGCAATCAGCCCCTTCCTTCCGTAACAGTGAATTTCCTCCCCAGTCCCAGGGGCGGCTCTGCCCAGTTCCGCAGTCTGCTCTAAATCTGTGTTGACGCTGATGGCTTCAAATGAAGGATTTAAGTGAACAGTCTCATCCTGTGACTACCGGTAGGTAGTTTGAGCCAGCGCCACTCGAAAGAGCCTTAGTCCCGGGCACCCTAAAGGTGAAAGACCGTAGGGGGTGGAGCAAACTTTTAGGGCGCGGCTCCGCAGCCCGCGTCTCCCCTGATTGGGTAACGAAAGTCTCAGCTGTCCAATCCCGCCGGAGCGCCATCCGCGCCGCCGCTGCGCATGCCCAGTCAGGGACCGCCCCTGCACTTCAGCCCTGAAATCCTTAAAGGCACAGGGAAGCGGGCGGTGGGAGGCAGGCTTGGGGGTGGCGGTCCCGACGTCACAGAGCTGCGCTGGGACGTGGACGGGCCAGTGGGAGAGCGACCAGAAAAATAAGCCGACGCAAGTGCCCGAGTTTCCACGTCCGTTCAATGTGGGTTTCCTTGCAGTGAGCACTCACTTTCATTGTGGTGTCGCCTGGACAATACAATTTGAAGGTGGGGGAACTCGAAAAAAAAAATAAAAATGGACTGCATTTGTGTCCAGGGAGACAGAAATGAGGGGTGAATGGAGCGAGTCTTTATAAGAAAGGAAACTTTTTTCCTATGCACAGCGGGTTCGGGATCACCTTTTTTTGTCTTCTTGCAAGAAAATGGTCTTAGAAGCGCTGTACTGGGAGCGCTCCCTCGAAGTAGACCCCTCCGTGCCCACTAGCATCACCCTGCCCTCCTGAGCTGCCCGTCTGCAGGCGCTGCAGGCGCGGACGTTACTTTTTGCTCCACAAAGGACCTCCCCCAACTAGTTTCCAAGGTGTGCAACTCACAAAAGTGACCCGCAACAAAAAACAACCAGGTTTCTCCCCATGGAGAGGCGAAGTCTCGTGGTCCTTGCTAACCAGCCGGCCTCCCACCTCCAAGCCCCAGCTCGTCGTGGGCTGATTACCGCCTCCGGCGCGCCGCTGTCACCCGGCCCCCGGCCGCTGGGAAAACGCGGCGAGCGGAACCCGCGCGCGGAAGCGCCGGCCGCACTGAGCATGCCCAGTTGCAGAGTCGACCAGAGGAGTTTTTTTATTTTTTTATTTCTTTCTTTCTTTTTTTTTTCTTTTTCTTTTTTTTTTTTTAGGTCTCAAGTAGGAGGCCGCCCCCCCACCCCCCACCCTAGCCCCCCACCACCCCCGGCCTAAGCAGCTACCATGGCCGAAGTCCCCGGCGCTGTGTTGTCCCAGGCGGGTTGGTAAGTGTCGAGTCCCGCCGGCCGCGGGCGCCGATCGGGGCCCCAAGGAGGGTTGGGGTTGGGGGCGGCGGGTGGCGTGCCGGGGTAGGCGGAAGCCGCCGCCCGCCCCCGGCCTCTCCCCGGGCCCTCCGGGCCGGCTCCGCCCCCGTCGCCACGCGGAGCCGAGCGAGTCCCCCAGCTCCCCGCGGGGCAGCGGCGCGGCCTGGGCATCGGATGGCGGGCGGCGGGCCGGGAGGAGGCCGGGGGCCGCGGGCGGGGCGGACAGGGAGGCCCCGGCGCAGGCCCGAGCCGGTCTGCCCGGGAGAACTTGCAGCACTATCCGTGCAGGGTCGTGTGTGTGTGTGTTGGGGTTGCTGGGGGCCGGGTGGGGACGTGGCTGCTACGGGACGAGGGGCAGGCGAAGGCTGGAGAAGCCACCGCCGCCGAGCAGGGGGATCGCGGCGAGCCCGCGGGGCCCGCAGGAAGTTCAAGGCCGGCGAGAGCACGGCCAGTGCGGCCGCCAGGTGCCTCCCGTCCTTGGTGCCAAGTGCAACACTGGCGGATGTAAGGCTGAGCGCCCTGGCAACACACACAACTTCTGAAGCTAGGGATGACCGCATTGTCAGCTCGTGTGGGGGGTTTCGGGGGAGTGCTCCCTGGAACTTTTCATGAAGGGCTGGCGACGTACCGATTTTTAAAGACGTGGCATGTCAAGCATTTGAGGATCTGAAGGCAACAACGACAACAACAAAAATTATGTGAAATTAGCCAGTGTGTGGAACTGCGGCCATTACGGTTGTCAACATCAAGTGTAATTCAGTAACGTTTTTCCAGGCCTTCCTTCATACGCTGAAGTCTGAGATGAGGGGGTGGGAAGGTGGATGAAAGAGATGTGCCCCTGCTCCAGAAGTTCACTATCTTAGTGGGAAAAAAAGGGGTGGGTGGGTGGTATTAAAAGGACGAACAGTAGCGTAGGGTAAGTGGTCAAGTGTAGCAAGGAGCAGCAGATGGGCTGTGGAGTTGCAGTGGAAGGGCAGTTAATTTCAGAGAAGTGGTCTTTGAAAAAGATGGTGAGAAGAAGGCTTTCTAGACAGAGCTGCTAGAAGTAGGGAAGTGCTGATTGGTTTGCATAACTTGCACTATAGAGCCTATGCTTCACGGAAGTGGGAGGGCATCCAATGAGGATTAAGACCAGAAAGGTTGGGGCCAGATGATGGAGAATAGAAGTGCCTAAACAATGTGGATTTGATATTGTGAATAAAGTTTTTGATTAGCCTGATACACACTTGATCTTAGCCAAAAGGCCGAGAAGCGGATATGCTGATATAACAGTACCTGTGTTTTGAAGAAGCTGCTCTTGGCTCTACAGGCATCCCATTGTACAGGTGGAGACTGAGGCACAGAATTTAAGCACGCTCCTAAAAATGGCATAGCTAGAAAGTTGTGGAGGTGCATAGTGATGGCAGAAAGCTCGCTTCCAAATCTTGTACTTCTATAATTGTTGTGTTACTGTTTCCACTGTTTTGTTTTTGTAGAACATCATTAGCATAACAAACGGGTTTAAAACTCACCTTATTCAGTTTTATTTTTGTTCTTTTAACTGGAATCCCTATCTTCAGTTTCTTGGCTTCACAAAGTTGTCTTGAATAATCTTGGATCACTTTTCAATTTGAATAGTTCCCTGTTCTTCAGGAGATTGAGCCTTAGTTCTTCCAACTGGTTTTATTATTTCATTTATAAACTTAGTCTTTTACTGCTTTCCCACATGGCACCATCTCCTTTTTAGAAAGGTTAGTCTCATTATTTTGCTTTCAAACACATACTGAATTGTTCTTCTTCGGATTCTAACCTCCTTAACATGGGGAATAGTATCTTATTTTTGTGTGTATCTATAGTGCCAAAGAGCACACTACATTGTATGTTCTCAGTAAAGTTTGATACAATTGACATTGGAATGCCCCTGCCAATCAGAATTCCCTAGCCAGGGTTTCTAACCAAGATTAGGTACAGTTCCTCTCTCTCTTTGTTATTTTGCTATATCCCCAGCAATGTTATATTGTAACAAGTGTCACTTCCTATTGCAAAGTATGTTTACTTGATTTTTCTGCTACACTGTGTTGCTTTTGCATGGTTTTGATTTGTAAAGGCAGGAGTTATCTGTGGGACTGATAAGATTATCTTTCTAGGAGTTGGGGAGTGTCATATAATTCCTGATCTCTCTGAGACTTCCAGGTGGCCTGTATTGTAGTAGATCTTATATTAAAGTAGAGACTACTATGTTAAAAATACAGAATCTCAAAGGTTCAGGCAGAGAAGTACACTGGAAGGTGAATTTCTGACCATAGAGCCGTTTTGACCAACTCATTTCAGTTCTGACATTCTGTTTCCTCTAACTGTTGGAATTCTGTTACTGTCACTGACAAAACCGTTTTTCTTAGTACTCAGTCTATTCACTTAATGACTTATAGGACCTAAAAAGAAGTAGATGCTAAGACATCTAAACTGTTACTGAATCTGTTCTATCAGCTTCACCTAAAATAGAAAGTTAAGAAATATTTAATCTGAAAAGCTTACGTTTCTGATAGTGTGATCAGGGGTCTAGGTGATCAGTATAGAGCAGTCTATTATTCCAGTTATTCTTGAATAAATTTTTTGTTTTAGTCTTTAATAATTATTAGAACCCCCCCACACAAAAATCAATATTTTAAAATATAACTCCCAAGAGTAGCCACCTTGTCAAACTTTATATATATATATTTTTTTTCTTTTTCTTTTTTTGTTTTTCAGTGGCCAATAGCACAGAAAATATAAGGTACTAGGTTTTGCTCATTTGAACTTAAAAGTTTCAGAGACTCCTACAGTATAGTAGTTACATGTTTAAATAATGCACTAAAAGATACATTGGTTCTTTGTAATGGTTAATTATATGCATGGAATAACTTTACAGAGAGATTTGACTCTAGGTTTGTCTAGATAACAAATTTACTTCACTTTTCTGCCTTCTTGTTTTTTTCTCTTTGGAGCTTTCCCTTTGTCTACTAATCTTTTGCCTCTTGAATTTTATGTTTTAGAAATATCAGCCTTTGAAACTTTTGAAAAATGAAAACTGTTAGAAGGACAAAAATTCTACCCAGTAAACATAAAGATCTGATTGCTTTTTTGAGCAATTCGTGACTTGGGCAGCATTCTATCTAGCGAATGGAAAGGTGCTCCAAGAAGGTAGGGACTGAAACTATGATTAGGTTGGGTAGCTGGTCTTGGTGGGGCTTACAACCATGACTTCATTTGGGGACTATTGCTTCTTCTTTTCTTTTTCTTTTCCTTTTCCTTAGAGATTTAATTGTTGGAGAGAAGGGGAGAGAAAAAGAAGTGGGGAGGGCCCAGAGCAGTCTCTGTAGTTGTACATCGTTAGTTATGACATGGTTTCGTTCCATATAGGTGGATGTGGGGCTGTGCAGGGCGGGAAGTAAACCAGGGGCCCAGAGGCCTCCCACATTGCAGGTGAGAACCTTCACTGTCATCCTGGTGGTTACCAGTTGCACCGTAGTTTAGCATATGGGTTTGCGTGGGTCGGGGCCTGTACAGCATCCTCCGACCTCGTGATTGCAAGGCAAGCTTTCAGCCTGCTGAGCTATCCCAGCATATCCCCTGTTGTTTCTTTTGAACAAAATTTATTAGGGGAACATAATCAGCTATGTTTGTGTTTTAAAAAAATATTTCTCATAAAATTAAAGATTGTTTAGTTTAACTCCCTCAGTGTTCAGATGAGAAAAATGAAGCACAGAGATTATCAACAGTTTGCTTAGTTATTAATAGCAGAACCAAGGATGGTACCCAAATGCCTGGAATGAAGATTCAGTACTCAAGCTGCAGTGATCACTTCTAATTTAAATTGTTGTTGAGAAATAACACATTTCAAAATTTAAAGTTGGATTAAAGCATTTGTGAAATGTAAATCTTTTATTTGGGAAAGATAAGATGCTTATTCTGTGGAATGATGGTATTGGAGTTAGGGGAACTTACCTTTTGATGGCTTACCTATTTGCTGATTAAGCTATCTGAAAATCTGGTTAATTCTATATATTTTTTTGAAGTCTGAAAAAGTAACGCACTATGTGGTATATCTTTGCCTTATGTAGCACTTTCTGGTTGAAGACACCATATTGTAGCCTTAGAAAGCATCTTTGCATATTATTCTGAAAACATATTTTCATAGAAACCCCAAATGTCTAACATCCAAGGTTTAACCAGATTGTGTTCAGGGTTGGTGTGTTTGGTGGAGAGGGCAAGGCTGGAAGGGAAAGAGATGAAGAACACAAAGGTCTCCTTGTCCCCTTTGAATTTCACCTCTCTCTCTGATGCCTGGGGCTGCCATCATACTGATGTCCTCTGGCCCAAGTGTACACCAAAGTTCATTCCCTTTGTTTCAACTTTGAACAACTAAGACAGGCTACAGCTTACAAGTCTTCAAGCAAAATAGTACTAAAGGATAACAACCATAGGATAAATAGAGAAAACAGAAGCACAGTGGTAGCGTGGATTATAAAGTGATTGTTGTTCTCTTGTCTTAAGGGGCCTGCCCTACTCTTCTTCATGTTGCCTTGAGTTAGCTACTCCATAGAGGTGGAACAAGACCAACAGCAAGACTTCCTGCTGGAATTTCTAATCCCTCGCTTTTGACTTGTCCGCAAATGGAGAGCTACTTTTCATGTCCCATCACCTAGAAGCTTCCTCCCAAACACATTCACAATCAAAACCGGAAAAGTCAGATTCCTGTTCTGCATTACACCTCTTTGCTTTTCTTGTTTGGCTTGTTTTCTGAGAGACACACCTTTTCCCCAGGAGAGTGCTAGTACACGAACCGTCTCAGTCTTCAAATAAGAAGCAGCCCCTGTAGCATCATTAATATAACGACTATACCTTCATACAGTATACCGTTGGTGGTAGTCGTACTATAAGAGTTTATGCAAAGGGTATCAAGTTTTGCTTCCTCGTATTCAGTATAGCTCTTAGGCATACGTATCATTTGTAATGAATATTAGTAGTTCTTTATAAGGTTGCATATTAAGTACAGGACTTTTTAATTTTCAAGAATTATAAAATACTTTGTCATTACCACTTTGATATACATGTAGCCTTGGTACATTTTTTGGAAAGGATCAGCCATTAAGACACTTTTAGGTGAAACAGCATAATAGATGATGCTGAAGGGCACTAGAAAAAAACAATTGCTTTATACTGGTTTTCAGGGTGGCTTATTGGAGACATCCTTCTATTTTGAAATATTTCCTGTTTAATGAGCATCTCTCTGGTTTATATTGTTGGTGAAATTATGATGTTCAAAGGTACTCAGCCTTCTTGCCCTTCTGTCTCAAAATATGATATATATTGCCTGGCTGTTTCTGTTGATACTGTAAACTGCTAAAAATGGCTGTTCTGTTAAACTGCTCAAGTTTTCACATTTTAAGGTGCTGTTTGCAGTGAATTTTTTTTTTTTTTTTAAGGTGAATAACCTATAAATCTAGTTTCAGCTGCCTGTGGACTTGACTGCCTCAAGCATAAAGGCAGTATAAAAAGAAACTTGCCACCTCAGCAAGTTCAAAATAATTTTCTCCTCTCACACAGCAGCATTTGCTAAATCAAGTAAAAATTGCATAGTAACATTTTAAGAATCATGAAATAACTGTATTACTTTGGGGGCATGTGTTTCCTCATTTTTGACAATAGAATATTGGCATTTTGACTTACGTTCCAGGTGAGTCCCATCTGTCTAGAAATTCTGACTTTTTGGAAAGTGTAGGATTTAGCTGAAGAACACCTATAATTTTTAGAAGAAGCAGGCTGCATTCTCAGCAATACAAAAGTTTTCGTGTAGAAGTTGAGAAACATTTGTGAAGTCATAGAATAACAAAGAAAAGCAGAGCAGAGCAGGCAAGGGTGATAAAATATAAAGGGTGTCATGTTAAAGATAAGGGTAGCGGAAAAGAAGCACATTGGTGACGAAGAGAACAAGGGAAGAACCGCATCACTACCTGGCTGGACTGAGCGTACACGTACCTTAGAACTAGAACCTGAAACAACCTGTAACACCCACTCAGTGGGTGAGTCTGTGTGCACATCAGCACTTCTCACACATATTACAGTTTTACAATCAGAGACAAATGGCTACTCTCCTCCCTCACCTGGTTGGGTGGGTACATCATAGCTACCCCACAAGACTTGTGGTAGGCACTTTCTTTTTTTTTTAAGATGTATTTTTATTGTTTTTTGACAGAGAGAAGGGGGAGGGCCCAGAGCAGTCTCCATAGTTGACAGCATTAGTTTTTCATATAGTTTCACTCCACAGGTGGGCGCAGGGCTGCCCAGGGCAGGAACTGGGCTGGGAGCCTCCCACATAGACTCTGGCAAGAACTAAACTGGGGGCACACTCCAGTTCAGCATGTGGGTCTGCCTGGGTCGGAGCCGGGATTCTCTCCTCGGGTTCCAGGGCTACAAAGTGAGCGCTTAACCCGCTGAGCCATCCCAGCTTCCCTGGCACTTTCTTTAGTATAGTGCTGCTGTATGATGGTTTTTATAGCAATAGTTAGTCCTAGTGCAGAGAAATATGTAACCCTACCCAATAACATCTGTGCTGAAATACATGTAAGTATACGTGCCTCTTCTGCACAAGGCACTGTGTTTACTGTTGGGATGATGTACAAGTCAGACAAAATTTGAACGTGTTACACACTGGTATTTTCCTTGCCGATGTTGTTGAAAGCAGCTAACTGAGACTTAGGAAGTCTGGAAGGTTTTCCAGAACTAATGATGTATAAGCAGAGCATGTTGTATATGCCATCTCATCATATGGTGTCTGGTCTTTGTCTAGGGAAAAAGACAAGATAGATTCATTGATTTACTCATTCAGCAAATAATTATGGAACATCTGGTTGTGTCCTCACTTTTGTTTTTTTAGTACAATCAGATTTAGTCATAAGGGGAGAAAGCCATTAATTAATATCTAAACATAGTGCACCTGTAATCTATACTCGAGAGGCGAGGGGACTTGGTTCTGTAAGAACAGAAAAAGGGAAGTTTGATGTCTTCATGGTAGTCAGAGAATACCTCCCTGAGCCCTGGAGGATGAGTGGGACTGAAATAATCTGAGAGGAAAGTGGCAGCATATGCAAAGGTCCTGACAGTAGGGAGCTGAAGGGCCAGGATGGGAGGTGTGGAGGCAAGACAGAGCAGCTGGGTTTCAGCTCGTTGGAAAGGGAAGGACCGCAGAGAGCCATAGAGTCAGTCCGTGATAGGAAAGGAAACACAGATCATGGCCTTGGTTTCCAAGAACCTGAAAGACATACTGGGAAGTGTGATCTACCTCAGTGATTCTCAAGCTGTCAGTTTTTTAAATTTCTATTTTTTCACAGATGAAAACTTGTGTAAACTATAAAATCTTGCAGCAATGTCAGATTGATCTTAAAAGTTCTGACTGCTTACCTCAGTTTCTGTACTTATCCCATCATGGAGCAGTAATGGAGCATTTGACAGTGGGCAGGGGTCCATGGACCACACTTGAAGCAGTTCTCGTCTACCTGGACACATTTAAAGTTTGTCACTCAGTGATACTGCTCGAATTATGGTAAAGGAGCTTGAATTGGTATGAATGAATGAGGCATTATTTTAGGGGAGGGGCTTTTATACTTTTTGATAGAATGTACTTGTTAATTACTGTTATTCTACTATACTTTTAAAAATTATATTATCTTCAGTGATGGCCTTATGTCTATAAAGGACGTTCAACTTGCAAAGCCCTCTTTCCTTAATTATGTTATTCTGTAATAAGTATTATAGTAGTATGTATAAGTTGTTTATATTTCCTTATAAATGAGTATTGCAAACCTTGGTTTAATCTTATTAGTGATACCTAGTTTGACATATCAAAGAATGATCATGTTTGTTTTTTGTGTATTTTGTACATACTTTTAGTTATGAATTAATATTAGTTTACAATTGGTGTTCTGGGTCCGATTTGTGCCATTATTGTAGTGGCTAACATGGTTTGCATCATTCCTGCCACAACATGTTTTCATGGAAAATAAAATTGAATTGGACTGTTGGTGGTCTTATAAAATGTTTTACCCTATCACAATAATCTGCATGTGTAAATTGAATTGTTTCGTTATTGGTAATGCTTTGATGCTTTAAGCAAAAGTGTGTTTTAAAAATGTATGTTATAGATTTCTATATATTTAAGACATGTACTTTCAAAGTGGAAAAAGAGACTAATATTTGACCAAATGCTGCTGTTGTATTCGGCGTGCTTGTTGCCGCTCTTCTCCCTAAGTAGCCATTGTCTGAACTAACGGGTCAGCAGAGAGTCTGAAAGTGCTGCCAACAACACACGTGCAAGCTTGAATCATTTGTGTTTGAAACTGGTATTAATAAATCATGTGATTTGGAATAGTTAACATTTTATATTATTAGTTATTTAGAATTAATTAGAATTATATCTCAAAATTGGATTATTGTGAGCAATAACTGAGAAAAAGAAGATAGTTACAAAAATACCACCATGTACCCTTGATCTTCAGTTAGACTTACACCTTCTTGAGAAGTACTGTGGTTGCTGAAGAGCAGGGGCTCTGAAGTCCCACTCTCCTGAGCCAGGGCCACTCCTGGTTCTGCCACTGGTTATTCATAACCTTTAGCCCATTACTTAACTGCTTGCTGCCTCAGTTTGCTCATCTGTTAAATGGTGCCAAATGTAATGCCTAACCCATTATATAATCATGGGGAATAATGAGTTAATACAGAAAGAGTTCCTGGCATACTGGTAGTCATATACTGAGCACCCAGTACGTACTAGCAATTTTTCCTATTGTATGTTAGCGCTGTACTGTCATAATTCATTGTTGCCAGTAAATAAGTTCATGTTTTTGCAAGTATATGCATTTCTTATGTGACACTTTTGGATAAAGTTCATGTCCTTTATTTTATAATACCTTATATAGTCTCTAAAATCTTTGTATCATATTAAATCCTGTAATAAAGTATATCTTTTATCATTTGGTAATCTTGTTAGTGTCTCAAGTTATAAAATGGTACAGATAGAATATTTATTTTATATAACATTATTTCACGTAACAGGAAGAATAGAAAGACATTTGAGAGAGGAAGCTATTCAGTCTTATGGATGTTAATTTAGTCTCAGCAGCAGCAAGTAGGTAATTCACATTCTTGTTGAAATGATGCATTGTTATTAAGTATGTGCCTTTTATTTTTGTAAGTAAAGATTTCACTTAAGGACTAAAGGATGTCCTCCTAAAAAATTAAGTATTTGGAGCCATTTATGTAATATATAAATTTATGCGACAATATAAGTTTTTAAGTTTAAATACATTTTTGAGAGAAATCTCTTTTGAGTCTAGATTTTGAAGATTATTATCTAGCTTTACCTTAAGGAAGGGGTTGGCTCACTCTGGCCCATGGGCCAAATCTGTCTGGCTTCCTGTTTTTGAAAATAAAGTTTTACTGGAACACAGCCGGACCATGCTTTTGTGCAGAGTTTAGTAGTTGTGACAGAGATCCTAGAAAAACCTACAATTTTTTACTATCTGGTCACTTACAGAAAATGTTTGCCAGTTTCTGCACTAAGTAATTAGTGAAATTGATTTGTTAGTTCATTATTGCTTAGAAAACACTGAAGTTGTACAAGGAGTACAAACGACTTGTCCAGTATTTGTCAAAAATCACTTTCTACAACAATTCTTGTTCTTATCCTTATTCATAATGACTGGTATGAATGGAGCTGCCTCACAGAATAGTAAATCCTAACAATCTGATAGCGGTGTGCTGGTACTTGAAATGGGGTTTTCGGTCAAACACAGATTTGTCAGGTGTTTTTGAACTGGTCTACTGATTTTAATAGAACTTTTCCATTATGTTCTAGGGCAGATAGAAATCCTTCATTGCTTTCAATGGAGAATTTCTATTACACCTGGACAGCCTTTGAGTTTTATAGAAAACTTAGATCACAGGTAGTTTTTATCAAATCAGTACTGCTTAAGTGGGGAAGCAGAGTAGATGTGAGCTTGAAAAACATGTTAAAATGTATCAATCCTGAGTAAAATATAGAAGTTTGTCTTTAAATAACAAAATGCAGTTAGTACCCAAACATTTTAATTAACCCGATTTACCTGCAACAATCTGATTGTTTAGAGATTGAATTTTTGAGCAAAACAATTTCATGCCTCGATTTGACAAAGGTTGATGATGTTTTGTACCGGTGTTCGGGGAGTGGGCTTGAAGGGTCTCATAAAATCCAACACTTCAATATTTGTGGCCATACTCATTCGTATGTTTTTGGATGTGTATCCTCAGACTTACAGAATTACCAGTCCTGCCGTGTGAAGACTCATATTCCCGGGGAGGCAGTGCACATTGTCCACTTCTGACATCATTCTATTTATAGGAATTGCATTACTGTTTCATCAGAACTTTTGCACCTCGTCTAAACACTTTGGTGTACTGGGGCTATAAGTAACAGTGATAATAAGCAAGCATGCTATTTATCAAATGTAACCAATAACAGGCAAATGCCATTATTGAGAAAACCAGGCCCTGAGTTTTAGATAAATCAAACAGATCAATGCAATTTTTATAGCTCATCCACCCACTCACAGAATATGATAATTTGGAAGAATACATTAGTTTTTCTGTAAAGGTCATGATTAACTTTACATGCCATATTGTGAGCTGTATGCAAATAAAACTGCTTTCTTTTCTCAAATGGCTGAACTTGTACGGATGCCTCTCCCCACTCCCCACCCATGGCCCAGAGATCCACTGACATTTTAAATCAGTGACATGAAAAGATCAAATTTGCTGAATTTACAAAGATCACTCTGGCTTTTACTTAAAGGATGGGTTAAGAGACTAATACGCTGGCAGGGACAATTGAAGAAAAACATGCTTTAAAAACAAACTTTATCAATGAACTTTTTGCGAAAGGGAAATTAAGGAAATGGAGGGATTCTGATTTGCTCTCAACACCCTTGACTTGCCTTCTCCCTCCCCTCCCCCAATTAAAAAATACATTCGATTAATACTATTTTATCGATGAGTGTTAGTTTTGGTGGTTGCTTGATGTCCTTTGCTTAAGAGTTCATAAGCTTGTTGGATGCCAGAAAAGATGTGCCTTGTAAGTTGATAAAATAAATAGTGACTTAAGATTTAACATGGTGTAATACCAAATCAGAAAAAATGATCTACTTCATTTCATTGATTCCCTTCAATAAAGACGGTCTTCCTAGATGTAAGGATTTTGAAAGTAAGATGAGCAAGTCCTCATAGTTTTTAGCTCTAGATTTTTGAAGAGTAGCAGGACATTATATTTTTTAAACTAATGAACATTTAAGAACATAATATGTATTGACAAAAAAGCAGCGATTACTGTAAGGTGGGAACACCTGTTCTCACCTTTCCCATGATTGAGCTGAGATGATAGCTACTAAGCCCGTTCTTATTTGAGTGCTGTTTCTAAGCCAGTATGTGAATGAAGCTATATTTAAAATATGCGTTTAATAAATAGATATTAAGCAAGATGTTTTTCAGCAAGATCTGAGTTTCCCTTTTAAGAACATATTTTTTGTTGTGTGTCTTTTCTGGTAATATTTTTCGGTTTGAAAGTTGCAGTTTTAATGTTGAGCACCTGTATGATTGTGTTTATATGTGGTATTCTTTGCACCGTTTTTATGTTATATTCCACCTCCTCACCTGTATCTGCCATGCCCTTCACTCTCTGCTGCAGTCTGGCTGCTTCCTCACTCCTGAAATTCTTTTGCTGGAGTTATCAGTGACCTCCCAGCAAGGTGCTTCTCAGGCCTTTCCTTGACCTTTTTGCTTTCTTGGTTAACATACTCGAAATTGAGTATTCCTTGTCTCCCCAAACACTGAAGAATTCTTGTTCTCTTCACCTCTTTCTGATGATCCATTTGCTGCCTATTTCCCCTGCCTTTTCTTACCTTCCCTATTGGTACTACCAATTTCCTGTTTTTTTTTCCACTTTCTCATTCTTCTTGAGTTAACTGATCGATCCTGTTTGGTTTCATTTCTATGGGCTGATGGTTCCTAAATCTGCCTAAGCCTGTGTTTCAAAATGCAGCACTGTGTATGAAGCCCTTGCTGCACAGTTGGAAATAGGTATCACAGTGGCACCTCCAAGTTTTATGCTTCCGCTGTGCTTCTGCCCCTGCCACCCAGGGTCCTGTCAGTGTACTGTGTCTTGGTTGGTGCTACACACATCTCACCAGTCACCTACGAGCCGTTTTTGACTTTCCCCATTCTCTTATATTTAAATTAGGAATCAATCTCATCAGTTTTTCCTTGTGACTGGTTTTCCACTCCAGGCCTTCATTCTTGGGGCATAGCTTCCTGATTGGTCTTCTTGCTTTCTCTTCCAAGTCCCTCTTTCCTGTGGCTGTTAGAATGAGTTGTCTGAAATGGATATCTAACCCTTGGGTCTGTTTTCACATAAGGCTGAAGTCTGTCTTTTTTACAAAGGTTTGTATGGCCTCTTATTTCTCTCTGGCTGCCTTTATTGTTCCTCCCTCCCTGTACTTTATGCTCTAATAGCATCGATCTGCTTGTGAGTCACCTATATACATGGTATATTGTGTCCTTGCCATTGTACGGTTTCTCACTTTGCTCTTTCTGCCTGTGATGATTTTCTCTGCTTCTTAGTTAATTCTTACTTACCAGTTTAAAACGTAGCCATCACTTCTTATAGAAAGTCTTTTCCAATGGAAAATAGACTCCAATCACATTCTATGTCTAACTCATTGTGCTATAATTATTTATATGTCTCTCCTCAAGTCAACAAAGCTTCACTGGAACTGAACATATGAGGATTTGAGGTTAATGACCACATTCTTTTCGTCTTGGAATTCCCAAGACTAGCACAATGTAGTTAATGAGTAGGAACTCAACAAATGTTTATTGAATAAATAAAGCGATTGGACTTTTCTTTTTTAATTGTGTCATGATTAGCATACATTCAAATGTGCAGCTCTTAAATGTTCAGTGCACTTGGTTTTGATAGTTGTATACACTATTGTTAACCACTATCTCAAACAAGATGCAAAGTATTTTTATCACCCAAGAAAGTCTTCTCATGCTCTATCTCTTACTTTTGCCAATTGCCCCTAGGTCATCTATTTTGGCATCTGTCATCAAAAATTAATTTTTTATGTATTTGGATTGTATGAAAATGGAATAATTTTGTTTGATTTCTTAGAAACCTGACATGTTTTTTGAGATTTATTTATGTTCTTGCCTGTATCAGTTGTTCATTCATTTTTATTGAGTAGCAGTTTATGTTTGAGTATGCTGTAATTTTTTTAGTCATTTTTTTTGGATGGACATTTTGGATTTTTTTCCCAGTTTCTGATTATTAGGATTAAGACCATGAACATTCTTGTACAAGTATTTTCGTGGACATGGGTTTTTATTTCTCTTGGGAAAATATCTAGGAATGCAAGTGGTGGATAATAGGGCAGATTTATGTTTTACTTTATAAGAAGTAGCCAAACCTTTAATTCCAAAGGGACTGCAACCAACAACAAAGTGTGAGAGATCTGGTTTCTCCACTTCCTCACCAGTATTCAGTGTTTTCAGGCGTTCTAATTTTAGCTATTTGTGCTGATATGAAATGGTATCTTATTGTGGTTTTAATATGCATTTTCTTGATGACTATAAACATGTTGAGCACCCTTTCATGTGCTTATTTTCCATTTGCATATGTTCTTTTATGAAGTCTCTTATTTGAGTCTTTGCCCATTTAAAACGTTGGGTTGTTGGACTTTCAAATGCTGATTTGTAGGAGTTGTTTATACATTCGAGATACAAATCTTTTGACAGATACATATGCTGTGGATATTTTTTCCATCTGTGGTTTCTTTAAATTTATTAATGGCATCTTTTGGTATTAGAAATGTTTATTTAGTAAAGAAAGACCTATTTGATCAGTTTGTGTGTGTGTGTGTGATTAGTGCATTTTATGATTGTTTCCAAAAGTTCTATGATCATATTTAGGTATGTTACCAAATTAATTTTGATCTGTTGAGTAGGAAAGAGGCTGAGTTTTATTTATTTATATTTTTATATAGGTACTCATTTGCTTCAATAGCATTTGTCAAAAAGAGTTTTCTTTCGTCATTGGACTGACTTGGTGTTTTGGGTTAAAGGTCTGTTGACTATATTCTGTGGGCCTATATGTAGAAACTGTTCTGTTTCATTTTTATATTTGACTGTCCTCATGCCAATTTCACACTGTTTTGACTAGTGAAGCTTTATAGTAAGTACTGATATCAATTAGTAGTAGTAAGCCCTAATCTTTCAGTATAACTTGCCTATTCTTGCCTATTTGCATTTGCATATAAATTTTAGAATTAGCTTATTTATTGAACAAAGCCTGCTGAGACTTCTAGATGCTAGAAAATGTTGGTAATATAGTAAACCATCTCCCAAAATCTCTTCCTTAAACTATATAGATAACTTCACACCTACGAAAATTCTATGTAAAAACTGCTCTCGACATTATGTACAGATAGAGAATGCTGAAATTATAAATAAACTGAAGGTAAAAGAGTTAATAAGCACCAGCACCATGGTTCCCTACATTCCCACCCCAACCTTGTCCTACTGTGAGGCTTAGGTGATTTAAGGCAGACATTGAAAAATTAGGGAAAGCAGAGGAGAGATCCAAATTAAATAGCTTGAGGGTGAATAGGGATGACCACCAGAAAGATGAAATCTTCCCTAAATCTGAAAATTCTAAAGTAACTTGGCATATCAGGAAGGTATTTCAAAGTGGACATTATCTTAAAGGGACAGATTCCAAGTTAAGGACCAGGATGCAACTTAAAGAGATAGATGCCAAATAAATGAACAGGTGTGTAATTTAAAAAGAATCTAAAAGACTAAAACTGACTTTAAGCAATAGGCATTACTTAAAGGGATGATCTTTCAAAGAGAAAAAAAGCCAGAAAGAAGGAAAACTTTTCCTTTTGCAATTGGGTAGTGAAGAGGAAAAAAAGAAAAATTAGGATCTTGCAAGACAACAGAGCCACAAAATTGGAGGTTCACCCCCCCCACACACACACACACACCGCACCTGCCCCACATACAACCTAAGGGAACAAATCAACCAAGCACTCATTTAAAGTACTTGCCATCTGTGGGAAATAGTGACATTAGACAAGAAATATTGTGAAGCAGCTCAATAACACAAAAATGAAAAGAAAAACAAGAGAACCGTTTTTAAGTCAGAAACAAATTTGTATACTAACGAGGAAAATTCTCCCCCAAAATAACAACCATAAAATATCAGAAACCTATATAAATTGTGCTCTGAACAGAATTTAATTTATTCCAACAAGCATTTGAGAGTATAAAAAATCACTTTAGTCAGAAATTTAAAAACTGAAAACACAAATGGACAATAAACAGGGAGGAATGGAAAAAAAAAAAAGTTGATGCAGTTTAGAAAAGAAATGGAAGAAAATGTCAAAATTGTCTCGGAAATGAAGACTACCGGTATACTATAAGGTATTCAAGGGAAAATAGACTATAATGAAAATTTAATAGAGTACTGAAGAAAGGCCAGAAAATAACCATGAGATTAAAAATGATGTGAAGGAGAAAGAAATGTCAGAGAAAAAAGTAGTGGATGTGGCAGACTTAGTAAAGGAATGAGTACTACCTATTTTATTGGAATCTCTGGAGAAGAAAGCAGAACAATTGAAGAGAGCTAATATTTAAAACTGTAATTCAAAATGACTTTCCAGATAGAAGAAGACCTGAGTCAACACATTGAAAGTATAGCAGATACTTGGAAGATTTAATCTGCAACAACTAACTTTAAGACATATCCTAGTAAAATGCTTAGTTTTCATATATAATGAGAAAATCCTTAAGTTCTCCATGCAAGGAGATCTGTACCCCTCAGTCATACTTGAGAAATCTTGAAGATGAGCTTCATCCGACCAAATGATGATTGGGGAAACTTCAACAAGAGGACTGATGGTGAGCATTTAAAAATATATAAATATACATGTAAGATTAAAAGATGGGGATGAGGATGGAATACTAATGTAAAAATATTAATGTAGAAATTATATATGTGAAAACATTGAACATAGTGCATCTAGAAAACGGGAGAGGGAAAGAGAAAAATTGGCAGTAGATAATAAAGAATATTAAAGCACCTGATAGGCAAATATTAAAAAGTTAGATGAGAAAACAGAAGATTTAAGGGAATTAAAAAGATAAAAGTACAAAGGTACCACTGAAACAAAAATACAGACCTTTATTAAAAATTCTTCTTAATGAAATAGCAAAGAAATAATACACATCTTGTGAACAAAGAAACATGCTAAAGTCAAAACCAACTTATGCTAAACATTTTCCCCATCTTCTCATTTAGTGATTATATCCTTTAAAATCATTTTCAAATTATATTTCTTTCTAACTTCTCTCATATGTGCCACATTGGGTAGCTGGCTAGTCTGATTTAGTCTCTGCTTTCATTAATTGCTTTTTTGTTTATCCTAGTTTTTTCTTTGTGCTTCCTTTTCTGTTTTCTTTTTGATATAAGATGTATTTTTTAATGCAGTAAGCCCTCTGTATCAGGGGGTTCTATATTTGTGGATTCAGCAAGCCAGGGATAGAAAACTTTGAGGTTACTTGAATCCTTGAATGTGGTACCTGTGGATGCGGAAAGCTGGCTAAGGACATGAGCATCCTTGCGTTTTGGCATTCCTGGCAGGAGTGGGGAGAGGAGATGTTTCCTAGAACCAGTCTCGCCTGCATACCAAGGGATGATTGTACACTGTTTTGTCTCCGGCATTGACTTTCAGGTATACCTATTACTGTCATTTTTTTAAATGGTCACCTTCTGGAAACTATAGCATGAATCTTTAAGTTATCACAGTCTACCTTCAAATAATACCTCATGAACAGTGTAAATTTATTTAGCCCTGCCTGCCCACTGTCATGGCTTTTTTCCATATATATATATATGCGCCCACCTGTGGAGTGAAACTATATGGAAAACTAATGCTGTCAACTATGGAGACTTCTCTGGGTCCTCCCCCTTCTCTCTCTCTCTCCCTGTATGGCTCTCTCTCTCTCTCTCTCTCTCTCTCTCTCTCTCTCTGTCAAAAAACAATGAAAATATATCTTAAAAAAAAAGAAAGTTATTTTCTCTGGATATAGATTTAGTAGATATATAGATGGTCTCTTTTCCTCTTTCAGTGCCTCAGAGATGTGGTTTTAGTTTCTTCTGTAATGAATTGTTTTTGAAAAGAAGTTAGTGGAAATTCTTATATGTTTTCCTCTGTATGCAGTATGTATTCTCTCACTGCTATTAAAATTTGTTCTTTATTATTTTTCCCTGACAATTGGACTGTGATGTGCATTGCTGTGGATTTCTTTGTAATTTTCACTATTGAGTTTGTTGAGCTTCTGTATCTTTAGTTTGGTATCTTTCATCAACTTTGGAAATTATGCAGGCATTATTGTTTCATATGTTTCTTCTACCTCATTTTTTTTTTAAAGATTTATTTTTATTGTTTTTGAAAGAGAGAGAGAGATACAGAGAGATACAGAGAGAAGGGGGAGGGCCCAGAACAGTCTCCATAGTTGCACATCATTGGTTTTTCCACACAGTTTTATCCCATAGGTGGGTGGGGCTGCACAGGGCAGGAACTGGGCCGAGGTCTCGCCCCGGTGAGAACTGAACTGGGGGCACTCCCCAGTTCAGCACATGGGTCCGCATGGGCCGGGGCCAGGATTTGATCCTCGATCCCCGGGGCTGCAAAGTGAGCGCCTAACCCACTGAGCCATCCCGGCTTCCCCCTTCTACCTCATTTTCACTCCTATTATTTTCTAGTCCCTGTTATCTTGGATTTTTCCATTCTGTTCATCAATTTTTTTTTTTAATTAGCTACTTCTATTTTACCTATGTTTAAGTTAACTAATCTTTTTCGCTTTTGTGTCATGTCTGCTGTAAAGCCTATTTATTGAATTTTTTATTTCTGTCCTTTTATTTTTAGCATTGATATTTTTTATATCTTTTGAAATCCCTCATCTTTTTCTGCTTACTGTTCAGTTCTTCCATGAGATTTTTTTTTATACCATAGCTAGTTTCAAGTGCCTGCCAGTTTTGACATTTGACTCTTCTCTGCTCTGTTTCTACTGGCTATTTCATCTTTTTATTGTTATATACAAGGGCTGTTCAGAAAGTATCCAGCCATGTAATATGAAAAATAGATGCATTTATGGCTGGATTTTCTCTGGACAGCCCATGTGTATTTTTACTTTATGGTATACTGTGTAATTTTTTATTGCATGCTAGACTTTTTATATAAAAGAACTGTAGAGATCGAAACTAAAATACTCCTATGCTCTTCTTCTAGATCAGGGTAGTGGGGGTTGGTGGGGAGGGCTGAGTTCATCATATTTGTGTTTATTGTGGATATTTTTCAGTTTGAGTTTGAGTTAGGTCACCACTGGTTCAGGTGCTTCAAGGATGGGGTCATAACTTTCTCTTTTAACAGGACCTCAGATCTGAGCTTTGGCATGTTCCAGAGATCTGCTCTTGCTTCACAGCTAACCTGCCAAGCTTTGATACTCTGGAAGATCTGTTTTTCTCTGTTTTACTGCCCAACGGTCAAATTCATGATTTATGTTCACCTTTCTATGGCCCTTTCAGCACAGTTGCCTGGAGTGCCTTGGCGTGGTTTCTTTTAGCTCTCTTGTCTCATTCCCTATAGTTGAAATCTTTTGAGTGTCAAGATACAGAAGAGGGGTGACCAGAAATTCTTCTCACCTGCCCTGCATGTAGTCATTAGTAGCTGGAAATCTATTGTGTTCAGAGAGTACCTCTCAGATTCCCCTGCTCTGGACTCATCTTTCTGCAGCTAAAAGCCCAGAGTGCCTCTGATGAACTTCTCTCTTTTTCCTTTTCCCCTCCACCCCGCTTTTGGTGAAATCTGGATGAGAGTTGGCAAGTACTTTCAGACTTGCTTGTGGTGGGAAGTTCTTGGGATTCTAATCTGTGAAGCCAGACTATATGTAGTAACTAAAAAGTTTGTTTAAGAGTCTTGCAGATTTCTCCTGATAGTGTGTTAAATTCTTCCTCCTTCAGCAGCAATGGAACAGTTTGGTCCCTTCTCTTCCATGAAGGACTTATCACTTTGTAGAGCTTAGTTCATATAAATTTCTTTGGCATCTTAGTTCTCTGATGGATTTAAAAATGTATGAGTTTGTAGTTTATCAGTTTGTTTTGTTGGTTGAGAGCAATGGTCTCATCATGTTTTGTGGAATTTTTTTTAAATTAAATTTATTGGGATGACATTACATAAGTTACAAGAGTACAATTCTATAATACATCAGCTATATGTGCATTGTATGTTCACCACCCAGACTCAGTTCTTCCATCACCGTATATTTGATCCTCCTTTATCCTCTTCTACCATTCCCTCATCTCTCCTTACCCTCTGCTAACCACTAAACTGTTGTCTGTGCTTGTGAATTTTTATTTGTCTTGTTCATTCGTTGCGTTCACTTTTATATCCCACATATGAGTGAAATATGATTCTTGACTTTTTCTATCTGACTTATTTTGTTTAGCACAATAATCTCAAGATGTGTCTGTGTTGTCTTCTTGATATTTGTAATTTCATAGAACTTTGTTTCTTAGTAGTGAGAAAAACATGAAATTAATAATCAGTGAATTACATTGATTTCAAATTGTCATTACAATTTAGCCTTACAGTTTCCTTAAATATTATAAGTTTTGTACAATTGAGGTAGAATATTGACTATATCTACTCTTCCTTTGAAATAAAAGCTATGCCCTAGAACAGGGGTGGCCAACTTTTCTGTATATAAGATCTACTTTTTATCTTAAAAGTGTGTCGCGATCGGCTTGTTGTCATACATTATATAACTGCTCTTTTACATTCCCACTCATCCTTTCAGTTCGTCGCATCACTGTGTTTCGAGACAATTGTAGATCTTGAATTGCAGCAACAATTTCACTCTTGTTCTTAAAATCGTTAAAAAGTGAGTCTGACATTTCCAAAAAAATTTCCTTTACAAATTCACCGTCGGAAAATGGCTTACATTGTTTTGCTAAGAGATAGCTTACTTTGAATGATGCAGTAGTTACTGCTTGTGA